>ML841203.1:2441-15294 GCA_009831015.1 Picea engelmannii | reverse complement strand
ATATTGTGGTATAATGGTGTATTCATCATTTCCATTCTATGCATGTTAGGTCAATGATAGTAGGTATTGTAGATAATCTTGTTTGACCCAATTCATACCCTCAGTAATGAACTCAAACTTTAGCTTTTAATTTCTTGTTATATATTTATATTACAAATACTTCAATTAGATTTGACCAAGTCACACACATTAAGACCCATTTATTTAAGTTTTAAGCTCACCACTACATTAAGACCCATTTATTTCATAAAAAAATATAAAGGTAGACATTAAGCATCTTGCTAAGGATATATATTCAATCAATTCATATGTCATAAGTATCCTATATAATGGTAAGGTAGCAAAGTGATACATGTTCACATTTAGATGGTGATATAAATAAGGTAAAAATTTACATAACTAATTATTTGGCATAAGCATAAGAAAAAAATAAGCATAAGCATCTTTTTCAAGCATCTTTATAAAAAAAACTAACTTTATAAAAACTAACTTTATAAGAAAAAAACTAACTTTATAAAAACTTTCTTATTAACTAAACCAGAAACAACTTTATAACTTAGTTGCATTTTTAAATGCATGCGTTAATATGTTTACTTTTTCACATTTACCTAATCATATTAAGAAATTATTGTAGTAAAATAATTAACCTTTAAGATTACCACTTTGAATTTCGTAAACTGTCCACCCACGTTTCATTTTCTAGTTTTCCTCAGCTGTCCACACGTTTTTCTGGCTGTCCACGCGTTTCTAGGTGGAAGACTATCCTCAAGGGCTTATTTTATTTTTGAGTTTTATATGGATGCATGCAGGCTCACGCCTTCCTTCAATGGTCGGCCATCATGCATGCCTGTTGTTGGCAAAGAATTGGAGGTGATCGATTCCAAACTTTCAGGTGATGATGATTTCAAAGGAAAACAAGCTATCATATTATTGCATATCAGTTTTCTGTGAATCCAAGATGATGCCCATTGCAGACCTTCGATGAGAGCGGTAGTGCAGATGTTGGAAGGACAGAAGGAGGTTCCTGATACCCCGCAAGAGGGTTTTCAATTTTCCATGGCTAAGAGATTCAATCCTAATTCAAGACTACTATCTGCTGGTAACAATTCAATGAGTCGATGATCCGTGCAAATTTGATCGTCAAGGTAGCCTATAACAGATCCTGAACAAAATAGTGGAAAAACATATTTTATAGGTTGATTTACAGTGTATTTTCGTGCACCACATTAGTAGTGGAAAAACGTATTTCATAGGTTGATTTACAGTGTATTTCCATGCACCACATTACAGTGGGTATTTCCGTGCAAAACATTGATTTATAGTGGAAAAATAAAAATAAATGTAGTTGAGCTAATATTTTGTATGCAAGATTATGATTCGGTATATTATGATACAGTGATTGGGATTGAAACTTTATCACTTTGTATGTGTAAAGTTTTTATGTGCATTGATGTAAAAGAAAGTGTACGATTCTTTTTAAATAAATTTAAACTTATATTATTTGAATAGAATCACAAATATGAGAAGTATGCATTTTAAATTGCAGTGACATGCATTATTCCACGGATTTCTTTCAACACCTTTGGATGATGGATATCGTAGAAGGTTTGGGAATCGATAGACATTTCAAAACTAAGATAAAAGTATTGCTGGATTTTGTTTACAGGTTAGTTCCGAATCTATAATAACTTTTATGCATATATAAAAGATTGAATTTGTATTTAGAGGAGTAGGGTATTTACATTTTTAATGCATATGTTATATAACATATGCATATAACATATGCACTGTATGCTGCTATGATGAGCCGGCCACTCATAAAGGGCTACTTGCTTGGATGCCACCTGCAACTCTCGTTCAGGGAGCTGGCAAAGGAAGACTCGTTTTTATGTAGATATAAATGATCAAATAGGGATTATTTATGACAGAGAAGCATAATTACAATAAATCATTTCATATTCTTCAAAAGATTGAATATGTATTTAGAGGAGTAGGGTATTTACATTTTTAATGATTGTTTTATGTAGATATAAAAAATTAAATAAAGATTATTTCTGACAGAGCAATATAATTACAATCAATTATTTCATATTTTTCAGTGGTTTCATATTCATATTCTTCATTCCATCTTACCAACAGTAAGCCTTTCGACGTTCACAAGCAGCGAGTTAGCGGCTGTGCTAGTTTTAAAACAAATCTAAAGCTACGGTTTAGAAACTTACCTCGCCGCAACGACGACCCCGGCGCCAACCTCAGCTGCGCTCACGTCCCGGCGACCTCCTCAGTGACAACGAATACAACAACCTCCTCACCACAACAAATACAGCAACCTCCTTGCGACCTCCTCACAACAACCACACAACATACATCGAACCTCCTCGCGACCTCCTCACAACAACCATCACATCATACATCAACCTCCTCGCGACCTCCTCCACAAAGCATACAACAACCTCCTTGCAACCTCCTCGCGACAACCACATCATACAGTGAACGACACCATACAACATACAACACAGCACACTACAACCACATCATACAGCCCACGACAACAAAATTTTGTAAAACATTCCAAAATCGATGTGTGCTTAATATATAAAAAATCTTTCGGCCGAAAGATAGTTCGGTCGAACTATTTTTTGGCCGAATTATAGTTCTGCCGAACAATTGTTTGGCCGAAAACTTATTACCGGAAAGAAAATATCCGGCCGACCAAATTTGTACACGCAAATCGAGGGGGCGGTTATTGCACCGTTCGATTTGACGTTTATTCTTTCGGCCGAAAAATAGTTCGGCCAAAAAAAGTATCTTTCGGCCGAAAAATATTATTAGTTCGGCAGAAAAAATGTTTTTCGAAATTTTGGAGACCTGATTGTCACGAAAGTGTAACCCACCTTCGTGATTTCACCCTAATATACATGATTTTTTTTACTAAATTTAAATCTTTGTTATTGAGATTGGGTGAATGTGGTATTGACAAGTCTACACAAGAGAAGCAACTTATTCTAACAATCTTGGCCAAGCTAGGACCATAATACGTTGTATATGTCTCCAATTTCCATTCCGACGGATGTCTTTTGGGAGAAAATTGGAAAATGCCTGCGATGGCTCAGTTCATTGAGTCTCTCACACAAGAGAAGAAAAAACTCATACAGATGGGCCTCATGAAATATCCCAAAGCACGTGCACTCACCATGCATGATGGAAAAGGGTCATCCAATAAAAAATCGAAGCAAAAACGAAAGGAGTTATTACATCTAGAGTCAAAGAAGGAGGGATATTCCAAACCCTTCAAGGATTCTTCAGGTTCCAAATATTCTTCAAATTCCAAAGGGAAGAAGAAGAAGGGAAAGCAGTGCACATATTTCAATAAACCGAATCATGAAGAATCCACATGTATGAAGAAGCAAATCGATCTTATGACACGGGTACTTCAGAAGAATAACCTTGGAGACTTCATTCCTGAAGGAGCCAAGAAGAAGAAGGAAGAAGACCATGCGCCCAAGAAAGGTAATCATCATGCTTTGGTTGCAATCAATTCCTCATCTGATTCATGGATTATATATTTTTGTGCATCCCATCATATGGCAACGAAAGAAGAAGTTTTCTCTTCTTTGAGTCCATGATCAAGACCCCCTATTCTCATGGGGGATGATACTCCTGTAGCAGTAATAGGAGAAGGGACAGTGGAACTCCACAATGGTAGTTTTGAGAATGTTTTGCATGTTCCAAAGCTTTCTATGAATCTTCTCTCAGTTTATGAAATCACTCAGAAAGGTAGAAAAGTTGAATTTACATCCGATTCAATTTCAGTAATTGACATGCATGACAACTCCATCATTGCAATTGGTGAGGTGGATCACAAGTCAAGGTTGTATAAATTCACTAAGTTTTCTAATGATGACTCCTCTTTTCTACTTACACATAAGGAGAGTACTTTGCATGCACCTCCAGTGAAACATGCATATACTCTTTTGCTTCCATTAGTTTCAGACATCAGAGATGATTCCATACACTCAGATTATGTACATGGTAATAAGTAGGTAGTACAACCAGATAAGAAGCCAGCGTTGAAGCTTCAGGAGATGCCCAAGAAGGCACAGTTCACACTTCAAGCAGCAGGTATCCTTGTAGGGAATCCATTGGATTCGAGGAGGACTTGATCTCAGCATGAGGAGCCTTCTCATGTACTTCCAGATTCTGAACCAACGATGCCCATGCATTGTTATATGATTCAATCTTCTGATCCGCATCTCTACAGTAAGGTTGTGGGCAATCCATTATGGAAAGCAACCATGCAAAACGAGTATGACTCACTCCTAAAGAATCAGACTTCGCATCTGGTTCCACTTCCACCAGAAAGGAATATTTTTAGGTGCAGATGGGTCCCCAGGATCAATAGGTACACAGCTAGACAGGTTTCCAAAGGAATTCATCAGATCCATAAATATTTCTACATCTTCATGAAGACTTTCAGTGAGCAAAAGTTTCAAACTTTGTGGGGTTCTCTTTCAATGAAGAAAATAGTTTCCTAGCAGCTGCCATTTTCTTCTTTTGATACATTATATTTTGACGGGGGGTTTTGTTCCCACGTGGTTTTCACTCTTTCCTCACTTTTATTCAGTGTTCATTAGTTGCATTGTACATGAGTACCTAATATGTCCTAGTAGTCGGGACTCATTTTTTACTCCATAGTGATGTTCAGGGGGGGTGTTGAAGAAATTTATATTTTCGACACACTAGTTCAGTGGGAGTAACACTAGTTCAGTGGGAGTTAACTCACTAGTTCTATTTTAGACTTTCTAATCTTAGACCATCACTATTATGCATGCATTCCTAATTATAGGATGTCATTGCCTATATGAGTGAAGGTCACTCACTCATTGATTAGATCATAATATACATTGATTCTCATTCTTCATTATGTATCTCTCTTCCTTTTCTTGATAAGTTGTGTTTGTGTATGCTTTATCTAGGTCTCCTGTGCAGGTTTCCATGAAACACTGACATATTTAACATCTTCTGATGCCACCTTACGCGTCTTGATTTTATTTGAATTGTCAACATCAAAACTAGTCCTTGTTCCTCCTCTAGTAATAATATTAATATTGGGATCCTTTTCTTCAGTGACAGGTTAGGGCTCATAATTTATCAATTTGGTGCATCAATTCTTTGCGCGATCTTCCCACTTCGCAATCAAATCAAGAAAATCCTCGGTGGCATGGGTGTTTTTTCTAGAATGGTCACACCAAGGATGTCTTGGAAGAGAACAATCTCTAGCAAGATGTCCTTTCTCATTGCAATTATAACATTGAGTTGGTTCTCTCCCATCATTTCTTCCACCTATGAAACCTCCTCCACCTCAACGTCCTCCTCCAAATCCCTAAGGAGCTCCATCAACCATGAATGCAGATCGGTCCAATATGTCTGCAAGAGCATTCAAAGCACGAAACTACTTGGTTGTGTGAGTAGGTGACCCAGAAAATTCACATTAAACTGTGTTCGGGACATGGGTGTATTTTTGTAGGATTGGGAAGTGCCTCGGGGAACACTTGTGACTTCTACAAATTTCACAATATTCGTTATTCTGATTACCTTGATGGTTTGTGAATGCATGGTACTGCACATGGCCATGGAATGACGTTGTAGTTGTGACTTGCACAACCCCTCTAGATGGTCCTACTAGTGGAGGCACCATCGATTGCGGAGGGGGTCTTGCACCCCTCAGTTTGGGACATTCCATCATTGTATGACCCTCGGTATAGCAGCCTGTACACCATACCTATGGGCAACTTTCTCTAGGAATGGTTAGTTCTTGAATTTTATCAGTTAGTGTAGAAATATAGCCTTGAAATTGAGTAATATTATAGTTATAGGGGGTTCTTATCACCTGGAATAGTCCAGGATATCCCGCCATCGCCTCAATTTTCATAGCATGTTCTAGGGATTCCCCCAAAGTGTCTATTCTTTGCTGGGTTAACGAAATTCAGGTTAATGGTAAAAGTCCCTAAATAAGCCATTCCTGTTGATGGTCTTTATGGATGGGATTCTCTAATTTCCCTATCGCATCTTTGAACCTTTGGTTATACTCCCAAGAATATTCCCCATGTCTCTGTTTAATCTCTCACAACTCAGAGAGGGCATGTTGTTCTAACTGGGGTAAACATAATTCTGCCATGAATCATTTTTTGACTTGAGCAAGAGTGAAAGCATGTCCTTGAGGATTGCATGGTTTAATGGATTTTATATACCATTTCAAAGCATGACGTATCAAGGTGGTCTGAAACTTGACTAATTTATTAGCATCCAAATCCCCATGAGACCGCGAGATAGCCTCGCAAAGGAACCAATGTTATTCAAGATCCTCATCCCCTTTACCCCAAAATTTTGGGTATCAGGTGAGGGAACTGGCGTGTGGATGCGCCATTGAAGGACTTGGGGACCCTATAAATATAAATCATAAAGGTCCTAATTGCGATAAAACTAAACAAATTTCCACACTACTACTACTGCTACCACTTGAACTGGTTGGACTAGAATGAGGTGAAATGACAAAAATTATGGGAGAGCTTATTATAGAATTTACCAAATTTGTAGATTGTGTTGAGGGGCTGAGCGATCCAAGGCTAGTTCTTGTGTATTTGGGATAGGATTATTTAACCTAGGGGGTCGCATTAGGAGGCCATATCGTATAAGGTCCTGTAGAGTACTTCACATCTTCAGGTGCTATAGGAGATGGTTCTCTCGCAAATTCTTCAAAGGTTAAAGTTGAGTCATTTTACTTGGTGGTGACTCCTATCTTAATTATTTCTCTCCCGAATTTTCTTCACCCTGTATACTCTCTCCAAAACTCTCACCCTTCTCTCCAAACCTATCCTTCAACCATCGGTTGGCAACCTTCCATGTGTCTACAACTCCCCCAACTTCTATAACTCTCTTTTATGAATCTTCTCGAAGTCGATCTCCTTCAGTGACTGATTAAGCCTCTTCATCAACTTTTGCATCTATTTTCACCACCTCTTTTCAATCACTGCAACCCTTTTTTGGTCTTGCTCATATTTGGAACTCTTCTCACAATGACCCTCTGTACCTCAAGAAATTTTGTATCCTAACTCATGAACCTTCACCTGAATCACCCACCCCTCATGTGCAAGGGTTTTGTGCTACCATTTCATCCAAAGGAACTGAAAACATGCCCTCTTCTGCCAACAATATCTTAATCCAAAGCGATATTTCTCATAGTAAACTTCCTCGGGCTCCCTCGTAGAATAATGCTTCTGCCTTTGATAAATACTGGTGGTTCTCTGCAAAAAATTTGATAATGTATCCCTCCAGGGTAGTTTGTACCTAGAAATCAAGAACTCGAGAAATATGGTGATCCAACTTGTGAAGAGAGGCTAGTTACTCAACAGTCCAATTAAATCTTTTCTTGACAAGATCTTTAAATTCTGGTGCTTCTTGCAACCAGTCGAGCCAATGATAGACCTGTTCCAGGAATAAGATCTAGAATATTTATTACTGGTTACTTGTAGGTTCGGAATGAAAAACAACGTCCTTCACAACCCTCATACTTTTCTATCATAGCTCAACTTCTTGAAATATAAATCCGTCACACCTTCTTTCCCACCAATTCTTAATGTTAGATTTAAAAAGTTGATGTTGCATCCTCTAAAGACTCACTTAGAAGCCATGTCCTAGCAATGGAACCATTTGTTGGCACAAAATTGGAGACTGGGGTTCTCAGAGGTTAACAACAAAGGTACCACTGTAGTCTAGTAGCACTGGCATATTCAACCTTCCACAAGGGAAGGAGGTCTCAATCGAAGCACATCCAAGACTTATGTGTGATAAAGTGAGTCATTGTGGACACACCATTAGATCTAGTGCAATACAACATAGATTCATACTTAAATGTAAAATATCATATCATTAGAAGTGTAAACTAGGTTATGCATTCAATAATCCATGTTGCGCATCATCAAGATAAGAACATACATCACAAGAGCTTGGAAACCATATTGCAACTAGCAACAACACAAAATAGGATAGATTGTATAGGAGAGAGATCATGCATTCATCCATATCATAACAAATTTTTGGATGCCTGAATAATCCATTATGTATTATCATATCATAGACTAGCATACACAGAGTATTTCTTTCATATCCAGACTTATACAATAGAACCAATTCCAAAAGAAGAATAGGAATTGAGCAACAACAATCTAACAACTCTCAATGATAACACCCGATCTCAAAATTAGCTCGTCCACTTAACAACAATACCAATAGCATCTAAACAACAACAATAGTGAGAATCAACCCTTTCCCATTACATTTTCCCCAATTTGTATCATTTACTTGGTTGTTTCTTGATTCTGCTTCTATATTTTCTTGATTTCATTTTTGTTGCTTTCTCGCTTTATCTTTTCCTGTGCTTGAGTATTCTTCCTCCTCCATCTAGCATCTAATGTGATTTCATTGTTGTCATGATGGTAGTTAGCATTCCGCTTAGTGTAGTTTCTTTCTGCTACTTCTATCCTTCTGTTACTTTGCTATGCTTTCCCGCAAAACTGTGATCCTTCCGAAAAATTGAATGTTCTCCAAAACGAAGGGCCCAACACCACTTAAAGGAAATGTGAACACTTAATTGATGAATTAATTGAATTTAATAGCTTTGTGGATCCACACATGTTGGAAAGTAACTAAAAGAAAATTGGTATCAAATGATGTCAATACTTCAAGTTACATCTCATTGATTACACAACAATTATGTAATATAAAGCCTCAATTTGGGATGGTAAGTGGTCACCCCTACTAATGTTCACCTCCTTCTAATATGGAGGACATACAGAAATGATTACTAAAATATATATTTCATTATGGAAGAAAGGGATTGACAAGAGAGGGGAACAATAATGCAATACCAAAATAACTTATGGGGAGAATATTGTAAAATATTTGGACATGGCCTTTGTGAACATTGAGCACTCAAGAAAATAATTTATAGCCATCGACAATGTAGGAAATAAGCGACAACATTGATATACAACCCACACATGAATTCATGGGATCCTACTTGAGGGATAATGTCTACAGTATTGAGGATCACTACATTGGACCTCTATGTAACAAGCACACATATGAATTTTCTCCAAGAGAAGATGTCGTTGAGGCATAAATGCTCATATCATGATCATCAAACCC
Organism: Picea engelmannii; assembly: GCA_009831015.1. NCBI lineage: Eukaryota > Viridiplantae > Streptophyta > Pinopsida > Pinales > Pinaceae > Picea > Picea engelmannii. The sequence goes on along the minus strand of ML841203.1, from coordinate 6,087 downwards.
ACACTATGAAATATGGTTGGGTAGGGAAGAGTGCAATGTCTACTAAGATTCAAATGTTGTTGTTAATAATTACAAGGTAGTGGTTTGTTGGCGTGGTCATGGCTTATTTTCTTCCAGGAATGGTCCATTCAGGATCTACTATGGTGGGGAGTGATCTTACAACATTGGCATTGAGTATAATACTCAATATTGTCTCTGAAATTCATTTTGTTTAGAAAGTGAAGAAGACAAATGAATTATCGAGTGCTCCTCCTCCCGAATTTAGTCTGGAGACCAAATGGTCTAACATAGAATGGTCCATGGTGTCCAGCAGATCTACATAGAGAAAGGTGATGAGGGCGACCTAGAGTTGTGCGATGTGGAAATCCTTGAAGCTCAGGTCCCTAACGGTTCCCGTGATCTTGTGCACATCTACGACTTTCTTTAAAATATCATAGGCATGGTTTCCTGTTGTGGAGTTTTCGAAGTTGGTGGAGATATCATGATACCAAAAGAAAACCTCTATGAAAATTTGTGAGACATTGCCATTGAGCTGCCAAAACGGTGGAGCTTCCAAGTAGAAGGATCCACCAAAGTGTTGTATTTTAAGAACTTTATTTGATCGATGGTTTCAATGGTAGAATTGTGTCTCAGTGCGCATAGTCTTTTCAACGACCACATCTCATCTATCCAAGGCGAGGATAATCGAGATAAGGAATCTACGTGGTGAGTTGGTAAAATATTAAGAATTAAAACATTGAATGACGATGTGAAAACTCATGGGATTAGATCGATTAGGTGATCACGGGTGGGACAAAATGGGATTTGAAATTTTCAATCTATTTAATTTTAGATGTGACTGTGTGCACCATGTGGTGCTAGTAGCGATGAAAATGATCGATGACATTGTTTCAAAATCTCCAAGTAATGGAATTACCACGAGGAAGAGAAAGAAGATGTCCTTGTTTCAAATCCTCCAACGTGGATGATGACATTGCATATTGATAAAATTCCATTGGGTTTATGGGCATGAGAATGTTGTGGGAGGAATTTGTATTATGTGAAATGAGAATGCCTTTGACGACAATATGGTGTGAATAAATATGCTAGAGAGGCTTATGAGAGAGGCCTATAAAAGAATATATTGTCCTGACTATTTTATGATACCAACAATTATCCAATATGTGCAATGTAATCCTATAGGGGCCATCCCTCCTTCTTCTACATTGTGGGCAACGTTAGTGCTGCATCATTTTGGTATTAGTTTGGTATGATAGCCTAAATGTTTTTGAAGGGATGGATAAATAGGAGTTGTGCAAGTACCATATTAATGCTTTGGGAGTCGAACCCTGTTCATGGTTGGCATTTGCATCTGCTTGGAGCCAAGTCTTTGGCAAAGTCAGTGTCAGTTATGATACAAATTGTTCGACGTTGTTAAGTATGTCACGATCACTTGAACCGCTGGTGCATGTTTATGTCAAATGATATTCACGAGAACTACATATGGAAAAGTGTAAGATTGGAACGATTACCTTGGGCAAAAGACAAGAGAAGAACTATGGTTGCCATGTTTTGGATTACCTACAATTTGTCGTTGGAAGCAATGGCTAGGAAAGAGGTGATCGATTGAATGCAAATCCATTATATAGCCAATTGGGAATATAAAGAGAATCCTCTCGGATGAAAAGAACCCTGATTTGGGTGTCTGAGTTTGTGAAGGTGTGTTTGGAAATATGCAAGGGGAAACAATGGAAAATAGGCAATGTTATTGCTGCGTAGAGAGGTGTCTGTCAAATATGTTGTTGCAATTGTAGAAGACATGAGGAACCAGTGATGCACATGGTATTCTATTGTGAATACTCTTTTCATTAATATGTTGCTTGGACTACAGTTGTGCATGCATGTTATTCATGATAGAATCATGGTTCATAGAGGAGGAAACCAGTCAGGAGGGTTGGGGTATGGATGTTTCCTCAGACATAGAGGGAGCAACTAGTGAGGCAGACTGGACATTAGGGTTTTTTTTCAGTGAAATAGGGAGTTGGCCTCTGATTTTGACAAGAAGTATCTTAGTCTCATACATTACTATTTGGGGTTAGAAGTATGCCAAATGAGATCTTCCTTGGTAAGGAAAATATGTTGTGGAGATCCTGAAGAGGTTCGGGGTGTTGGACCGTAAATCGATGGCTACACCGATGGAATCAAATATGAATTTGTTGGATTATATGAGTTCATAGTTGTGGATGCTACATTATACATGCATATGATTGGATCATTGATGTATTTGATGAATACACGACCAAATGTATGTTTTTCTGTGAACACCCTGATTCAGTACATGGTTGACCCTAGACGTGTTCACCTAATTGCAGTAAAACATGTGATGAGGTACCTTAAAGGTACAATATATTATGGGCTCAAGTATGTTGTAGACAGTGAGATCAGTCTACTTGGATATTCAGATTCAGATTGGGATGGTAGTGTTGCAAACCGGAAAAGTACATTGGGATGTTGCTTCACTTTGGGATCCGGTATGATTTCATGGATCAGTAAGAATCAGTCATGTGTATCACTCAGTACGGTTGAGGAAGAGTATGCTGCAACATGTGCAACAAGTCGTGAAGCAGTGTGGCTTCGGAAATTGCTGATTGGATTATTTTATATTGCGATGGAGGTGACCTGTATCTTGTGCGACAACCAGAGTTGTATAAAGTTGTCAGAGAACCCAGTGTTTCATTATAGGTCGAAGAATATTGAAATTAGGTATCACTATTTCAGGGATATGGTGCAGAAGGGAGAAATGAGGCTATAATATGTGGCCATCAATGAGTAGGTTGCGGATGTGATGACAAAGTCGTTGTCAAGGATGAAGTTTGAGTACTTCAAGGACAAGCTCGATGTAGTCCCTCTTCAGAGGGAGTGATGGATTTAGATGTTATCACATGGTAGTGGATGTCATGATTACATGTTGTAGCTATTGGAGAGCTATGCACCGACCCTGGATGCATGATGAAGAGAAGAGGTACAAATGTTATCGTAGGGTATTGGATGTCATGCATAAGATATCTGAATTTTCTGCGGGAAACTAGATAGTCTCATGATGACATGTTGTAGCTATTAGAGAGCTACCCACCAATCCTGGATGCATGCTGTGAAGTCACTATGGGTTTCCTGTGAAGTATAGATTCGTGTGTCCAATAGTCAATGGTCATGAGCTCGTGTGATGGTGACAACGTTAGAGTCTGTGTCGGATATAATACCTTCCTCATTAAGAGGGAGTGTTGATATTTTATCTAATTTTGAAAGTTATTCCTAAGTGTAATTGTATTGGTTATTTCTAAGTGTAATCGTGAAAGGGTTTATTGATAAGTCATGTATTTTAGGTCTTTTAGAGTATAAATAGAGGTTATATCAAGTCATTTTGATCACTCATTGAATACAAGTACACGAGAGTAGTACACACTTATCTAGGAGGCTATTCTTGGTTCGTGTCTGGGTCTCTTTGGTTTTGATTTCATGCAAGAACATTGTATGACATTGTACATGTTGGAGGAATCTATACCGAGGAAAGTTTGAAGGGTTTTCTCCCCCTTGAGGGTTTCCATGAGGATATATCTTGTTGTTCTATGGATATCTATCTTTCCATTGTGATCCTTTTGCATATATA
>ML841201.1:18625-40953 GCA_009831015.1 Picea engelmannii | reverse complement strand
CCATATCCTACACCGACTACTGCAACACTAGGCTTAGGAACATGCCTAGGACAACACATAGTCAACAAAACTTTGATCTTCTACACAAGTTGGGGAAGATGACTATCCCACATTTTGACGGATCTGGTAGGTGCACAACCCGAGCATGGGTACATAATTTGGACACTTACTTCCAGCTTAACCCGATGACATAGGCAGAGGCAATTACATTTTCCACCCTACACTTGGATGGAAAATCTCATGAGTGGTGGTACCACGGGCTAGTGACATTAGGGCACACCAACACCACCTCTTATGAGGATTTCACCCAAAGGTTGATGGATAGGTTTGATAACAAGGATCCTGAGATCCACTTTAGGGATTTGGCACAATTCAGTTAGACAGGTACACCAAAGGCTTATGTCATAGATTTCCAGAAGATGGAAATCATGGTAACTGATATCTCTGAGCAAAGACTGGTCATGCTATTCATAGAGGGATTGGTTGAGCCTTTGAGAGGTTGGGTGAAGGATTTCAACCCAATCACACTACAATTAGATATCATGAAAAACAAGGATATGAAAAACACAATTCCCAAGAAAACACCGAAAAAAACCTTTATTCCACAGAAAATTCAGGTGACGAAGCCTCCCCAAAATCCATGGGTAGAGAAGGACAAGATGGATGAGGAGACTAGGAGATAGTTGAGGAGGAAGAATCTTTGCTACAACTGTAAAGAGATGTGGGAAATGGGTCACTGATGTATGGGGAAAGTTAAAGTACATTACATAGATGTGCTTTCTAATGAGGAGGAAGATGGTGAGGAAGGGACAACTCACATACATGATGGTGGATAGAGCAATGGACTTTGAGGACTTTGAGGGATTTAACGAGGTGGTAGAAGATGGGTAAAACATGATATGTACTCATAGGATCAAGGAATTGGATGTGACCGATGACTTTTATGTGGTAGATATGGAAGACACCCATGTGGTACTAGGTGTACAATGGCTGTATTCGTTGGGGGATATCCACATGTACTAAATACATGTAATAAACACATGGAGGCTATTTTTAAACATGGGGATGTGGCTTGTGCAACATAGTGTTTGATCACCATGCATAAGCCATCATAGGATGACCAACAATACCATGTGGACATCCAAGTGTTGCTTTGGAAGCATGACATAGTGCTTGGTCCATTACCAATAGGGAGACCTCCTGACAAAGGATTTGAGCATGTCATAGAGTTATAGGAGGGGGGAAATTACGTGAAAACCAAACCATAAAGGAACTCGAATAAATTAAAGGATGAGATAGAGAAGGCCATACAAGAGTTTTTGGAGATGCGGCACATCGGGCCTAGCTCTAGTCCCTTCGCTTCTTCAGTGGTACTAGTGAAGAAGAAGGATGGTATGATGAGGATGTGCATCGACTATAGGGTGCTGAACAAGAAGACCATAAAGAATAGGTACCTTGTAACACCCCGAGTTTTGAATCCCATATTAAATATTGTATTTTGTTAAGTTATGAAAGGCTAAAGTGCCTAAACAATTATTAAGAGGCTAGTGTGCCTAGGAAATGTAATGTTTTGATCATTATTAATAACAAATACATCGCTAGTTGCTAGACGGACAAGGACAAGAGTTATAGGGGACTATGATTCCACAAGAGAGGGAGCTTGAGGGGCTAAGTACTTATTTTATATTTTATTTAACCATTATTGTTTTAATGGAGAAAAATAGTTACATGAGCTTCTTGGGGGGGAGAGGCCAAGTGGCTCCTTAATTCCAAGAATTACATAAACCCATCCTTGGTCCATTTGGGGGTTCTCACTCTCGTTCTCGTTCTTGTTCTTCTGTTGGTTACTTCACTCATTTCACTCATGCACTCATTCACTCAATTTCTCGTTGTTCACACCTTTCGTTGGGTTTTCACTCCATTCATTCTACCACCCACTCATCTTTACTCATTCGTGTCTTGGCTTGGGAAAGGAAAACGAATTGTTGAAGAGTAGCCATGGTATTGTGGGTTGTAGAGATTGTTGGTGTAATCCAGCCATGAATCAAGACCTGCATGTCTGAGATGCTTTGGTATGTGCTTATTTTTTCTTACAGCTGCGAGTCTTGAGAGTCCCATCATGGAGATTTTAGACTAACTGCACTAGAGCCATGGAAGGAGATGGACAACTTGTGGGACTACGTGGTAGAGAAGGGGGTCCATTCTCTTGGGTTATGCAGGTTGGGTAGAAGAGGGCTAGATACTTGGATTTCTTTGGGTGATGGGAAGCCCGTGAGAGCTTGAGTTCTAACTTGTTTGGGAAGCCAAGTAACACTCTGGAATCGTCCTTGTGGATTGATAGCCCTGACTCGGGGGTGACACTGCCCTTGGGTGGAACGTCCTTGGTATGCAACCAGTTGGTGTCTTGTTTTCAGAAAATATAAGTGCTCTCTGTTATGGTTATTTACCTGTGTATGTTTTATTCTGCTAGGTATTTAATTATCTTTGAATTTAATGTTTAGAACATGGATGCTTGCTGGTTATCGTTGTGCATGAATTAGTTTAAGTTGTGGAATGAATTTTTATTTCCACATGTGGTTTTCATGTATCTTAATTAACTTAGAAGTGATTCGAATTGAGATAAATCACCGTGAAGTGATTCCCTAGACTGCAACGTGCCTCACCTGCGGGTGTCTGGGTGTGTTGCAGTCGGTTTAAGTGGCGTAGCCTGACCAGTGTGTGGTTGGGTACGTTACATACCTGATACCCAGGATTGATGAGTTATTAGATGAGTTGCATGGGGTAGCGTAATTCTCGAAGATTGATCTTCGAGTAGGGTACCATCAGATCTGGGTTGGAGAGGAGGACATCCAAAAAACAACATTCAAATGTCACTACGAGAATTATGAGTTTCTAGTCATGCCCTTTGGGTTGAATAACACACCAACAACCTTCCGGTCATGTATGAACCATATCTTCAACAAGTAGTTGCGAAAGTTATTACTAGTGTTCTTTGATGATCTTCTGATCTACAACATGACTTGGGAGGGAGATTTGAGGCATGTGGATGAGATTCCTAGCATTATGGAGGAGCAATCACTATTTTCCAAGGAGGAAAAATGTGAGTTTGGGTCGACAAAAATACTCTATAAGGGACACGTGATTGGTGTTAAAGGAGTAAAGGTGCATCATGAGAAGATCCAAACGATCTCATATTGGGCCACTCCCAAATCACTTACAGAGATGCGGGGGTTCTTCGGGATATGCAACTACTATAGGTTCTTTGTGAAAGGATTTTTACAACTAGGTGCACCATTAATGGATCTCACTAAGAAGGGAGCATTTAGATGATCAGAGAACACACATGTAACATTTGATAGGATGAAGAAAGTGTTGAGCACTTTCCCACTATTAGCACTTCCAGAATTCTCATAACCATTTGTATTGGAGTGTGATGCATCAAGTGAGGGGATAGGAGCAATGTTGATACATAATCGATTCCCCATAGCTTTTGAGAAGAGGAAGCTGAGGGAGACAAATAAGCTCTAACCTATTTACAATAAGGATATGTTGGCCATCATGCATGCATTGGCCAAGTTTAGACAATACCTAGTGGGAGGACGCTTTGTGGTTAGAACTGACCACAACAACCTGAGGTATTTCTTGGAGCATAGGGACCTTACCAAGAGGTAGCAGAAATGGACGAGTAAGGTGCAGACATATGATTTTGACATTGAGTATGTGAAGGGAAAGAAGAATGTATTTGATGACGCCCCTTCCAAGAAACCTGCAACTTTCTCCATGACATAAATCTTAGTGGACTGGAAGTCCATTCTCTTGGTGGAATACTCCAAGAATACATTCTCCTCTGAACTAATGGAGGAAATTATTCAAGATGAAAGGTACAAGGTAGTGGATGACATAATCTACTACAAAGAAAATATCTATCTTGTCCCTGAGTCCACACTCAAGGATAAGATTCTAAGGGCAGTACATGATGCACCACTGACAGGGCACCTGAGGTATCTGAAGACCTACAAGAAGGTGAGGGAGAGATTCTCTTGGAAGGGTCTCAAGGAGGATGTACTTCAATATGTATGGGAGTGCATGACTTATCAACAAAACAAGTTGGAGCTTACACTCCCTGCAGGTTTACTTCAACCATTGCCTATTCCGGAGCATAAGTGGGAGATAATTTCCATGGATTTTATTACAGGGTTGCCGAAGGTACATGGAAAGGAATGTATTTACATGGTGGTGGCCAGGTTTACCATATATGCACACTTCTTTTCAATTCTTTTTCATGGTCTTCCGAGGTACATAGTCAGTGATCGAGACAACAGGTTTTTCAATGCATTTTGGCAGGAGATGTTCAGGTTATCAGGGACGAAGTTGACACCTAGCACCAACTATCATCCTCATACAAATGAGTAGACAAAGATCATGAACAAGTGGATTGAGGGATATCTGTAGAACTATGTGTCCAGATAACAAAGGGTGTGGATAAAGTGGTTACATCTTAGGGAGCACTATTATAATACCACTTATCATATGTCCATAAGGATGAGTCTATTCAAGGCATTGTATGGCTATGATGCCCCATCATTTATGTGTTGATTATTGCGACTTCATGAGACATTCTCCAGATCGTTCTCCTCTGGAATGAGTTGAGACATCTATGAGATAGCCCATGAGATGGGTGTTTCATACTCCTCTGGACTGAGTTGAGATGACGTGTGGTCTCTTGTCATGCTCCTCTGGACTGAGTCGAGATGACGTGTGGTCTCTTGTCATGCTCCTCTGGACTGAGTTCAGACAACTTGAGATGGTGTCCTATCAGACTCCTATGGACTTAGTTGAGTCGACTTGAGATGGCTCTCTAGATGGTACTCCTATGGACTTAGTTGAGTTAATCTGTTGAGAGTGACGTCCCTGTGGGTGAGCACAGGTGGACGTGTCCCTAGTGGATGAGCACTAGAGGATGTGATATATCCTTGCTATATTGTCTAAGAGTAAGATTTGTTGTAACCCTAATTTGTATTGTAAAGGGTATAAGTTGGCCCCACCATGTAAAAGATAATTAATATTGTGTAAAGATTAATTTTATTTCTGAGTTGTTCAAGTCGACCCTATTGTGCCAATAGACACACCTATTGTTGTGTTAGGTATTGTATATACAAGTGAGTAGATCCCCATTGTGGATCACTCACTCAAACTTCATTGTAACATTCTCTCAAGCTACTTGTACGACTAAAGTGTGCACTTCTCTTAGGTGCAAGTTTCATGGTCAAAGAGCACCCTATTGTGTGCTCTAGGGTTTATGGTGTGGGGGATCTTCTCTTGACTCTACAACAAAGGATTGTTGGGTTTTTCCCTTGATTAAGAAGGGTTTTCCCAGGATAAACTCTTGTGTGCTTGTGAATGGTTATTCTTCTTGTGATCTTGGTTACTGCAGCTATTGTATATGGTATTGTTGCATTGTTTATGGTTCAAGTACATTCTAAATTGAAATAAACTACATGTGCATGAGCTAAGCATCAAAATTCAACATTATGGATTTAACATTTGGGGAGAGCAGGGCCCCTAAGGTCAAATATTGGTTGCAGGAGAGCCAAGACATCTTGAGAGTCCTGAAGGAGAACTTATAGGTTTCCCAATGTCAATAGAAGACATATGCATACATGCACAAAGTGGAGCACATCTTTGAGGTTGGGGACTTAGTATTTCTCAGGTTGCATCCTTATAGACAATCTTCACTGAAGAAGAATGGCGTAGAGAAGTTGAAGCCTTTCTTCTATGGACCCTACAGGGTGAGAAGGAGAGTCAGAGAGGTAGCATATGAAATGGAGTTTCCAAAGGGTAGAAAGATCCACAATGTCTTGCATGTATCATGCCTCAAGATGGATTTGGGATAACATGTCACAACTTCAACAAATCTTCCTCCACTAGATGAGGAAGGACAATTGGTTTTGACTCCAAAGCAGATTGTTGATGTCAAGGAGAGGAGGCTAAAGAGCAGAGTCATTTGGGAGTGCTTGGTCATATGGATAGGTTTTCCTGTAGAGGATGCTACTTGGGATGGATAACATATCTTACACCATCTTGATTTGGAGGTGCTCGAGGACAAGCAATATCGAGAAGGGAGGATTGTAATGTCCCCTTCCAATTGATCACAATGGAGGATGAATTAGTAGCCTATAGGGCTTCCGTAGGCTATAGTCAATGAAGAAAAAGGGAGTCAAGGAGGTTTATTAAATGTCTCTAGCTAGGAGATGGTACATTCTAAACTGACATTAAGTAAAAAAACAAATTATTAATTACTTAAACATTAAAAGTAATGCTTAAGTAAATATTAAGAGGGAGCAATGGTCATATTTGATTTGGTCAAAAAGGGGAAAGTTCTAGAAGGCTTCAAAGAAGTATAAAGGAAGGGTAACAATTCACCTTCCTCATTATGATTTGACCTCTTATTTAGAGTGCTCTTGAGAGCCAAGTTTTTGTTAGGGTTTTGACAAAACCCTTCCATTGTGGGTTTGGTTTTGGTGGTGCAATACCCACCTTAGCTAAATGAAGAGGGAGTCCATCTAGGATTTCCATTGGAGATTCATCTTGGGACTTGTCTACATTCAGAGTGCAACGAATTGTTTGAAGGATTATTGTTTTGCTTGGAGGGCCAATTTATCACTATTTTGCAGGGTCGTGGTTGCTTAAAGAACCCGTGAGGATTTGGGAGAGTCGTGGTATCTAGGATGAATCATGAAGGTCCAAGGGAGGCTTGATTTTCTTGTGTGGCAGGGCCATGAGGCCAAGAGGAGCCCGCAAGGATATTTGGGATGCCAAACCACCTGTTTGTAGGCTTGCGTGATAGAGGAGGAGTTGTGGGACGAGTTGTAGGTCACATGGAGCAGGAGGAGAGTTGTAGGCTCTTGGGGGACCTAAACCGTGAAGGTTTAGGGTGGGAAGAGTGCCCTTTTGTCGAGATATTGAGCTTGGAGAGGTCAACGATCAGTTTAGTAGGTTATTTAAGCAGTGACAACAACTATTGAGGAGAGAGAGGCACCATTTCCAGGTTTTGCTTGTGTATTGTGTGTTTTGCTGATATATTTTAGCTGCTACAACAACCTCTAGAGATAATTTACTATTGTATTCCAAATATCGTCCATAATAAAAATGCCTGTGCTATGTCTTCAATTTCATGAGTATTTTGGAGTGTAGGAAATGTGTTTGATGGAATGTCTATGATTAGTTTATATACAAACTATTTGTGAGAAATTATCAATCAAATTCAAGCATTAGAACTTATGTATGCAAGCTACTTGACAATAACACTCATCCAAAATACAACATAGACTATAACAACCTAGCCTATCTCTATTGGGGTTATTACAAAGACACAATTCTCTAAGCCTTCTTGGTTGGCCTATGCTGGAGTCCTAGAAGGGAAGTGGGATAACTTGATGAAAAACAATGCCTAAAGGGGGTACACTTCCTTGGGTTATGCAGGTTGATGGGGAATGAGAAGTTGTAGGTTGGAATTTCTACTGAAGTTTGGTACCTTGGCCTGACCATTGTTTGTGATGACTGTGAGACCTTAGTTTGCTTAGGTAACCTTTTCCTTGGTGGTGTCATAGCTCCCTGGTGTAATGTCCCCTACCAATTGATCATGATGGAGGATGACTTAGTATCCTATATGACTCCCGTACGCTACAGTCAATGAAAAAAAGGGAGTGAAGGAGGTTTATTAAATGTCACTATCCAAGAGATGTTACATTCTAAAGTGACATTAAGTAAAAAGATAAATTATGAATTAATTAAACATTAAAAGTGACTTTTAATGTTTAAGTAAATATTAAGAGGGAAAAATGGTCATATTTGATTTTGTCAAAAAGGGGAAAGATATAGAAGGCTTGAAAGAAGTATAAAGGAAGGGTAGCACTTCACCTTCCTCATTATGATTTGATCTCTTATTTAGAGTGCTCTTGAGAGCCAATTTTTCGTTAGGGTTTTGACAAAAACCTTCCATTGTGGCTTTGGTTTTGGTGGTGCAATACCCACCCTAGCTAAATGAAGAGAGAGTCCATTCGAGATTTCTGTTAGAGATTCATCTTGTGACTTGTTTACAGTCAGAGTGCAATGACATGTTTGGAGGATTATTGTTTTGCTTGGAGGGTCGATTTGTCATTATTTTGTAGGGTCATGGTTGCTTAAAGAACTCGTGAGGGTTTGGGACATATCATGGCAGCTAGGAGGGATCACATGGACCAATGGGAGTTCTGATTTGATTATGTGGCAAGGAAGTGAGGCCAAGAGGATCCCACGAGGATATTTCGGAGGCCAAACCACGTATTTGCAGGCCTGCGTGATAGAGGAGGAGCCGTAGGACATGTTGCAGATCACATGGAGTAGGGGGAGAGCCGTAGGTTATTAGGGGACCCAAACCGTGAAGGTTTAGGATGGGCATAGAGCCCTTTTGTTGAGATCGTGAGCTTGGATAGGCCAACAATTAGTCTAGCAAGTTATTTAAGCAGTGGCAAGAACTATTGAGGAGAGAGAGACACCATTTCCAGGTTTTTCTTGTGTATTGTGTGTTTTGCTGATATTTTGTAGTTTCTACAACAACCTCTAGAGATTATTTACTATTGTATTCTAGATTCTGTCCATAATAAAAATGCCTCTATTATGCCTTCAATTCCATGAGTATTTTGGAGTGTAGGCAATGCGTTTGATGTAATGTCTATGGTTATTTTATATACAAATTGTTTGTGAGAAGTTTTCAGTCAAACTCGAGCATTATAACATATGTATGCAAACTACTTGACAAAAACATTCATCGAGAATACAACATAGACCATAACAACCTATCCTATCTCTATTGGGGTTATTACAGAGCCACAATGCTTTAAGACTTCTTGGCTAGCCTATGCTGGAGCCCTAGAAGGGAAGTAGGATATCCTGACGGAATGCGGTGTAGAAAAGGGGGTACACTTCCTTGTGTTGTGAAGGTTGATGGGGAATGAGAGGTTGTAGGTTGGAATTGGTACTGGAGTTTGATACTTTGGCTTGGCCATTGTTTGTGATGACTGTGAGACCTTAGTTGGCTTAGGTAGTCTTTTCCCTGGTGGAGTCATAGCTCCCAAGTGTAATGTCCCCTTCCAATTGATTATCATGGAGGATGACATAGTAGCCTATACGACTCCCGTAGGCTATAGTCAATGAAGAAAAAGGGAGTCAAGGAGGTTTATTAAATGTCATTAGCCAAGAGATGTTACATTCTAAAGTGACATTAAGTAAAAAGATAAATTATTAATTACTTAAACATTAAAAGTGACTTTTAATGTTTAAGTAAATATTAAGAGGTAATAATGGTCATATTTGATTTGGTCAAAAAGGGGAAAGATCTAGAATGATTCAGAGAAGTATAAAGGAAGGGAAGCACTTCACCTTCCTCATTGTGATTTGATATCTTATTCGGAGTGCTCTTGAGAGCTAAGTTTTCATTAGGGTTTTGACAAAACCCTTCCATTGTGGGTTTGGTTTTGGTGGTGCAATACCCACCCTAGCTAAACGAAGAGGGAGTCCATCCGAGATTTCCGTTGGAGATTCATCTTGTGACTTTTGTACAGTTAGAGTGCAACAACTTATTTGGAGGATTATTATTTTTCTTGGAGGGCCGATTTGTCACTATTTTGTAGGGCCGTGGTTGGTTAAAGAACCCGTGAGAGTTTGGCAGAGATCATGATAGCTAGGAGGAATCGCGGGGGTCCAAGGGAGGCTCGATTTTCTTGTGTGGCAGGGCCGCAAGGCCAGGAGGAGCCCGCGGGGAACTTTGGGAGGCTAGACCACTTTTTTTCAAGGCCACATGGTAGAGGAGGAGCCATGGGACGTGTTGCAAGTTGCATGGAGAAGGAGGAGAGACGTAGGATCTTGGGGGACCCAAACCATGAAGGTTTAGGGTGGGTTGAGTGCCCTTTTGCTGAGATTGTGAGCTTGAAGAGGCCAACGATTAATATAGAAGGTTATTTAAGTAGTGACAACAACTATTGACGAGATAGAGGCACCATTTCCATGTTTTTGTTGTGTATTGTGTGTTTTGCTGATATATTGTAGCTGCTACAACAACCTCTACAGATTATTTACTATTGTATTTCAGATTCCATCCATAATAAAAGTGCCTCTGTTATGTATTCTATTTCATGAGTATTTTGGAGTGTAGGAAATGTGTTTGATGTAATGTCTATGGTTAGTTTATATACAAACTGTTTGTGAGAAGTTATCAATCAAATTCGAGCATTGGAACCTATGTATGCAAACTACTTGACAAAAACACTCATCTAGAATACAACATAGACCATAACAACCTAACATATCTATATTGGGGTTATTACATAGTCACAATACTCTAAAACTTCTTGGTCGACCTATGCTGGATCCCTAGAAGGGAAGTTGGATATCCTGATGGAATGCGATGCAGAAAAGGGGGTACACTTCCTTGGGTTGTGCAGGTTGATGGGGAATGAGAGGCTGTAGGTTGGAATTGGTACTGGAGTTTAGTACTTTGGCCTGGCCATTGTTTGTGATGATTGTGAGACCTTAGTTGGCTTAGGTATACTTTTCCTTGGTGGAGTCATAGCCCCAACTCAGGGGTGACTTCTTGTTGAGAGTGCTAGAACACCAATGTCTATTGCTGGGTGGAACGTCTGAGGTTTTCAACCAGTTGGTGCTTTTATAAAATATAAGTGTTATTTATGGAATGTGCTTTTATGTCGAGGATTATGTGTATTATATGTGCTTAATTTATGTTGCTATGCATACATATATTGTGGTATAATTATACATGTTATTATAAGTTATGCACAATATTGTACGTTTTTGTTGGGCCTACATATCGTTTCATATGCAGAGGTTACTTCAAATTGGTATCATAGTGGAGTACAAGGTTATATGATCCTTTAGGAAGGCTGCAATTAATTAATTGATGGTATTTGTGAAATAATGAATGAGGTAAAGAAATTTGAAAAATGTAGTATATGACAGAGGTGGAATTTTCATGACATATGCCTAGAAGTGAGTATGGGGTGTGTTACAATGTGGTATTAGAATGTAGTTACAACACTCATGCTATATGGGCCAAACACAAGAAACAAAGCACAGGAAATTGTAGAGGAAAAATTTGAGTACGCCTGCAAATTATTTGTCGAAATTTCCCAAGCGAATTTGGGGAAAATTCTTTGGAAAATTGGGGAATTTGAGTCTCAGGGGTTAAAATCCCCAATTTTAACCTCCATTTGAGTAATTCAGGAACTGGTCGAATTTAAAATTATAGAGTGCAGAGAAAGAATGGTGAGTATGCTTGCAAACCATTTAAGGAAAATTCTTAGGTGGAATTGGGTAAAATTAAGGAAAGAACCCCGAAATATGGAGAAAATCCATATAAAAATGGGATATGGAGGTCGATTTGACAACTTCAAAGTCGAATTTTTTCGAATTGATAAGGTTATAGAGTGACCATGGACAAATTTGGGGAAAATTTAGCAAAACCCCAAATTTAAGGGTGAATTCAGTGATTTCATGCGCAAAATCGTTGAAAGGTTGGGTATGGAGGAAATTGGTCGAGCACAGGGTTGAATTTGGTTTGGGGAAGCTCAAACTAGAGTTTTCATAGTGCCACCCAGATAGAAGAAATTTAAAATTTGAAAAATTATGAAAAGTTTGGAAAAAATGAGACTTTTTTGTACTAGTGCCATGTGTCAGGTGACATGGACTACCATGGTAGTAGATGGTAGGGGTTGTGTGCATGTGGAAAAGGCAAAGGAGATAAGAAGGTATAGGGTGGAGTGCACAGGTAGCGGGATAGTGGGTGACGTCAATGAAACGACAGATAGATGGTTTACAGGACTTGGAAATCGTGGTATTGGAGCTCGATTCCAAACTCTCGTAACCTATCAAATGGTGTTGCGTGGACCATGGAAGTAAGTAGTTACAAGACTTTGAAATTGGCCAACTCCCATGAAACTTCAAAATCCTGTAATTGCTGTGAGCTGTTGATATGGGATCGACGATCGTGAACATGTGTGCCTCGGCAATGGGTTAAACATGGTGCACCTTGGCAACCAGTAAAAGATCTCAGGCGTATATTTGAGATCTATGGTTGGGGATATGTGTGCTTGAGGTAAAGGTATGGGATGGGGCTTCTTATACGATCAACCATTCAGAGAATTCCACGTGGATTGTTGGGCCCAGGGAGGGTTGGAGGAAAAAGAAAAGGAAAATGAAGAAAGAGGAAAGAGAAGGAAGATAAAAGAGAAGAAAGAGTGACAAAGAAGGAGAAAGAGAGGAGGAAGGTGATGGAGGATGAAGAGGAAGGGTTATGGTCATCAAGGAGGTGACATGGAATTACTTTAGGGTGCCATGTGGACCCAAACATCAATAGCCACATTAGCAAGGATGACACATAGGCAAAAATTGTCCTATGTTTAAAAAAAAAACCAAGTTTGGAAGCAAAATCATACTTTTTCCATAACAAGAGAAAAAAAACTTAGTTTCCAATGAAATTTTCTGGGTTTTTCCACAGTGTTAGGGTCTACAAAAGTGCCAATGAGGGCCACTGGCCAATTATGCACTAGTTTACCATAAATTGCAAATTAGACGATTTTGAAGAGTAGGGTGATGCTCAATGGTAGGGGCTTTGTTGCTAATGAGATTTCTACAAAGTGTCAGAAAAATAGACATGAAAATACTTAGTGAAGGATTGGCCAAATTCCAAGGAGGTTGGAGTGAAGATGCTAAAACATGGAAAAATCCTATATTTTGGGCCACTTTTTGGGGATTTTCAGAGGAGGAAAAGGAACCCAAGATGGAAAAAATGGAAAGTTTTATTTACTCAAAATTTTATCTACTCATCAAACTAGATAACTTTTCCTTAGTGAATTTTTTCTATAACTGTTTAGTTAGAGAGATAGCCAGTTTGTCTAAAAATTCCAAGTCTGGAAAAAAGTGCAAAGTTGTCATTTCCAGATTGCAGTAGATTTTGATTGGAGCAACATATTGACAATTTGAGAGTTGTTTTGAACTCACTATCATCAATTTTATTGGTGCCTCATACAACAAATTTTTCGGTCTTTCCATATTTTTCTTTATAAGTGGTAGAAGTTGGCATCTGAGTTTAATTGCACTAGGGAGAAAGGTGCGCAAAAATGACAATTTGACAATATTCAAGTGACTAACTCTTTGCTTAGAGCTCATAATTGAGCAATAGAGTAGTCATTGGAAACAAATTGGATGAAATAATCCACCTATGGATCCAGAATTGGGATTTGAATAGAAAAATTCTCACGGAATCAAAAGGAAGACGACTAGTGGACTTAAAGGGCAAAATTATGCATAATTTTACGGAATTATTGAATTATTTTTATCTAACAAAACAATTGTTGCATACATATTTTGTATAATTAAAGGTACATGTAGAATAGAGCAGGTTTAGAATGAGGACCAAAGGCATAGAAGATGCACATGGAGCTTATAGCCATGAGGAGGAAGTCAGAGGGATAAATATCATCCTAGGGAATGCAGAGACTGAATCAAATGGACATAGAGAAGGAAAAGGAGAAAACATAGAGATAGTAGAGACAATGAGAAGTTCGAAGAGAGGAGTGTTGAGCTACAGAGCAAACAATAAGAGGATTATAAGAGTTCAGGAGGAGTAGAACCACATTGTAATGTCCCCTTCCAATTGATCATGATAGAGGATGACCTAGTAGCCTATACGACTCCCATAGACTATAATCAATGAAGAAAAAATGAGTCAAGGAGGTTTATTTAATGTCATTATTAAGGGGATGTTACATTCTAAAGTGACATTGAGTAAAAATATAAATAACAAGTTACTTTTAATGTTTAAATAAATATTAAGAGGGAATAATGGTCATATTGTATTTGGTCAAAAAAGGGGAAATATCTAGAAGGCTTCGGAGAAGCATAAAGGGAGGGTAGCACTTCACCTTCCTCATTATGATTTGATCTCTTGTCTAAGTGCTCTTGAGATTTCGTTAGGGTTTGGAAAAATCATTCCATTTTTGGTTTAGTTTCAGTGGTGCAATACCCACCCTAGCTAGACAAGCCGGAGATTCATCCAAGATATCCATTGGAGATTCATCTTATTGTAGATTGTCTTCAGGGTATCGACTTGCTTGGAGTGTTGTGGAGACTTTTTGGGACCGATCTGATTTATTTGTAGGACTGTGGCTGGAGGAGGTTTGTGTGGCTCCCTTGAGGGATACTTTACCTTTGTTGTAGGGTTTCGTGAGGCTAGGAGAGCCTTGAAGCAATCGTGTGTGGTTCCTGGCACTTCTAGTAGCCGCTTCGATTTGTTAAAAGTGTCGATCCATCCATCAACAGAACCATGAGGTCCGTGAGGAGTTCTGGAGCAGCCCGTGAGGTATAGAGGAGGCCGCAAACTGTCTTCAACAGGTCATGTGGATGTGAGGATCAGGGTGACTGGGCTCGAGGGGTCAATGGCACTTGGAATGGGTCGATTGGAGTCTTTGGGGGTTCCGTCCCCTTCTCTATTGCAACACATGTGACTGATAGTGCCGTGGAGGTATTCTAGAGAGGGATGCGACTCCCTTTCTGCAGATTTATGTGGTTGGGAGGAATAGTGAGGCAATTGGGGGAGCTGAGGGTTCTTGGAGAGATTTTACAGCAGAGGAGTTCACCTGGTAGAGAGACAAGGGAATCATCTACAGGTTTTTATATTTCTTTGCGTGTTTTGGTTATGTAATGCAGCTGCATAGCAACCAATAAGAGATTTTGTCTTGTTGTAGTTCCATCCATAATAAATATGCCATGATGTCTTCTCTATCTCATGTGTAGTTGGGTTATATGCTATTTGTTTGACAAAATGTGTGAATGGAATGCATGCAAAATGTTTGTGAAAACTTGCTTACCATAGCTTATCTCTATCGTGGATATTACAGTGGTATAAGATTTGGTGATCTTGCCATCCCATGAATGCATTGATTCCTAGAAGAAGGGAGCATGGAGGACAACCCTTACCAGGATCACCAGAGGAAGAAGAATTAGAAGTGAACCAACTAGAGTCAGAACAAGAAGGAAACATGGGAGACAACCAAGATCATACATAAGATCTTGTGGTCAGGCTATTGAGTCATATGACCTGGAGCTAAGATGAGGCAAACTAGAGACAAGCACAAGCAACTCTAGAGGCAGAGATAGATGATGAGGAACCAACAACAAACCCTTTAGGTACTCATGCAACTGGTGGGAAAAAGAGGACATATTGGGCCGAATGCAGAAGGCAATCACAGAGGAGGTAGAGCTCAGGAAAATGATAGAAATATCCATATTCCAGCACAGAGTGCTCGACAGACAGGGAGTTGGAGGAAGCCCGTGCCATTATTGTCACTGTTCCTTGAGGAGCAGCCTATAGGAGCACATGGACAACAAGGTCACGTGGATGGGTACACCACCTACTTCAAAGAGTATCCATCCTTAGGGGAGGAGATCCAGATAGTCATGTATTACACCAAATAATGCAACACCAGGCTCAGGAATAGGCCGAGGAAAACACATAGCCAACAAAACTTTGATCTTTTACACAAGTTGGGGAAGATGATTATCCCACCTTTTGACGGATCTGGTAGGTGTACAACCCAAGCATGGGTACATAAGTTTGAAAATTACTTTCAACTTAACTCGATGACACAGGTGAAGGCAATTAAATTTGCCACCCTACACTTGGATGGAGAATCTCATGAGTGGTGGCACCATGGGATAGTGAAATTAGGGCACACCAACATCACATCTTATGAGGATTTCACCCATAGTTTGATGGACAAATTTGATAAAAAGGACCCTGAGATCCACTTGAGGGAGTTGGCACGGTTAAGATAGACAGGTACACCAGAGGCATACATCATGGAGTTTCAAAATATGGTGGTCCTGGTGACAAACATCTCAGAGCAGAGGTTTGTGATGCTATCCACTGAAGGGTTAGCCGAACCCTTAAGAGGGTGGGTGAAGGATTTTAGGCCAACCACATTACAGGATGCCATCATGAAGACCTAGGACATGGTAGACACAACTCCTAAGAAGGCATCAATGAAGCCCTTTTTTCCACAGAAGGGTCAAGTGACAAACCCTCACTAGAAGCCATAGACAGGGAAGGATATGATGGATGAGGAGACTCGGAGAGAGTTAAGGAGGAAGAAGCTTTTCTTTAGTTGCAAAGAACCTTGGGAGCCAGGTCACCGATGTATGGGCAAAGGGAAAGTACATTACATAAAGGTACTTTTCGATGAGGATGATGATGATGAGGACGAGTCAACTCACATGCATGATATTGAACAAAGCAATGGACATGCAGAGCCACCACATCTTGAAATGGTAGAGGAGAAGCAACTGCAGGACATAGTCAAGAAAGTGATCATTTCCACATGTTCAGGGGTCCCCAAATACTACACCTTCAGGGTCAGAGGAATTTTGTAGGGGTAGAGAGTTACAACACTTATTGATGGTGGGGCCACTCACAATTTCATTGATGCAACACTTGTCACCAAAAAAGATATTTTAGCATAGGACTTTGAGGGTTTTAACGTGGTGGTAGCAGATGGGTACAACATGACATGTACTCAGAGGATCATGGGATTGAATGTGACATTGGAAAACTATAAGTTGACCGATGACTTTTATGCAGTAGATCTGGCAGATACCCATGTGGTACTAGGTGTCCAATAGTTGTATTCACTAGGAGATATCCACATGAACTATCAGGACATGAGGATGGATTTTAGGGACAAGGAAGGGAAAATAATTATTTAGAGAGGTATGTCGAAAGGAGTTCCCAGGATCGTGTCAAACAAACACATGGAGACTATTTTTAGACAAGGGGATGTGGCTTGCACAATAGAGTGCTTGATCACCATGCAAAAGCCATCACAAAACCAACAACACTATCACATGGACATCCAGACGATACTAAGGAAATACGATAAGGTGTTTGTGCGAATATACACAGGAAGGCCACTCGATAGGAGATTCAAGCATGTTATTAAGCTAGAGGAGAGGGCAAAGCTCGTGATCACCACACCTTACATGCATCCGAAGAAGTTTAAGGATGCGATAAAAAAGGCCATACAAGAGTTGTTGGAGATGGGGGCACATTAGGCCTATCTCTAGTCCCTTCTCTTCTTCAATGGTACTGGTGAAGAAGAAGGATGGCACAATGAGGATGTGTATAGACTACATGGTGCTGAACAAGAAGACCATCAATAATAGGTACCTGATACCCAAGATCGATGAGGTGATAAATGTGTTGCATGGGGTGGTGTACTTCATTGATCTTCGATCGGGGTACCATCAGATCCGAGTTAGAGAGGAGGACATCGACAAAACACCATTCAAATGTCACTACGAGCATCATGAGTTTCTAGTCATGCCCTTCGGGTTGACTAATGCACCAACCAACTTTTAGTCATGTATGAACCATATATTCATCAAGAAATTGAGGAAATTCTTACTGGTGTTCTTTGATGATCTATTGATCTACAACAGGACTTGGGAGGAGCATCTGAGGCATGTGGATAAGATACTTAGCATCATGGAGGAGAAACCACTATTTTCCAAGGAGGCAAAGTGTAAATTTTGGTTGACAAAGATTCTCTATCTGGGACATGTGATTGGAGTTAAGGGAGTACATGTACATCAGGAGAAGATCGAGATGATTTTGGATTGGCCCACACCCAGGTCACCTACGAAGATGCAGGGGTTCTTCGGGATATGTAGCTATTATAGGCGCTTTGTGAAAGGATTTTCACAACTTGGTGTACCATTGAAGAATCTCACCAAGAAGGGAGCATTTAGATGGTCGGAGGAGGCACATGGAGCATTTGATAGGATGAAGAAGGTGATGAGCACTTGCTTGGTGTTAGCACTTCCAAACTTCTCTCAACCATTTGTATTGGAGTGTGATGCATCCGAAGAAGGGATAAGAGCAGTGTTAATAAAAGATCGACATCCCATAGCTTTTGAGAGAAGGAAGCCGAGGGAGCCAGAAAGGCTCCACTCCATCTATGATAAGGAGATGTTTTCCATCATGCATGCATTGGCCAAATTCAGACAATACCTGGTAGGAGGATGCTTTGTGGTGAAGACCGACCACAATAGCTTGAGGTATTTCTTGGAGCATAGAGATTTGAGCAAGAGGCAACATAAATGGTAAGTTGCAGGAATATGAATTTGACATTGAGTATGTAAAGGGAAATAATAGTATAGTTGATAATGCCCTTTCCAGGAGACTTGCAACCTTTTCCATGTTTGAGATCTCAACAGACTGGAAATCCATTCTCTTGGTGGAGTACTCCAAGAATACATTTGCATGTGATATGGTGGAGGGTATTATTCATGATGATAGGTACAAAGTATTAGATTTCATCATCTGCTACAAAGATAGGATCTATCTTGTTCCCGAGTCCACACTCAAGGATAAGATCCCGAGAGTAGTACATGATGCACCATTCATAGGGCATCCAGGATATCTGAACACCTACAAGTAGGTGAGGGAGAGATTCTATTGGAAGGGTTTCAAGGATGATGTATTATGGTATGTGAGGGAGTGCATGACTTGTCAACAGAATAAGTCACAACTCACACATTCTGCAGGTTTACTCCAACCATTACCTATTCCAGAGCGAAACTGGGAAATCATTTCCATGGACTTCATTACAGGGTTGCCGAAGGTATAGAGCAGGGAATGTATCTATGTGGTGGTGGGCAGGTTGACCAAGTATGCACACTTCTTTGCCATTCCTTCAGAGTATAGTGCATCTTAGGTGGCAAACATATTCTTCAGGGAGGTGTTCAGGCTACATGGTCTTCCGATATACATAGTTAGTGACCAAGACAACAAGTTTCTTAGCGCATTTTGGTAGGTGTTGTTTAGGTTATCAGGGACAAAGTTGACACTTAGCACCAACTATCATCCGTAGACAGACGAGAAAACAAAGATCGTGAACAAGTGGATCAAGGGATATATGTGGAACTCTGTGTCAGGACAACAGAGGGTGTGGATACAGTGGTTGCATATTGGGGAGCACTTTTATAATACCACTTATCACATGTCCATAGGGATGAGTCCATTCATGCATTATATGGCTACGATGCCCTGTCATTTGTGGATTTGGAATTTGGGGAGAGTAGGGCCCCCAAGGCCAAATATTGGTTGCAGGAGAGCCAAGACATATTGAGAGTCCCGAAGGAGAACTTACAGGTTGCTCAAAGTCAACATAAGATGTATGCAGACAAGCACATAGTGGAGCACAACTTTGAGGTTGGGGACTTGGTCTTTCTGAGGTTGCAACCTTACAGGCAGACTTCACTGAAGAAGAGTGGCACAAAGAAGTTAAAGCCTCGCTTCTATGGACCTTACAGGGTGATTAAGAGAGTCAGAGATTTGGTAGCTTATGAGTTGAAGTTTCCAAAGGGTAGAATGATCCACAACGTCTTCCATGTATCTTGCCTCAAGAAGGCCTTGGGACAATAGGTCACCACTTCGATAGATCTTCCTCCACTAGATGATGAAGGATAATTGGTTCTGACTCAAGAGAGGATTGTTGATGTCAGAGAGAGGAGGCTGAGGAGAAGAGTCATACGAGAGTACCTGTTCATATGGAGAAGTTTGACCACAGAGGATGCTACTTGGGAGGGAGAGCAGATCTTACAACATCCCAATTTTAAGTTGTTTGAGGACAAGAAATCTCGGGAAGGGAGGACTGTAATGTCCCCTTCCAATTGATCATGACAGAGGATGACTTAGTTTCCTATACGACTCCTGTAGGCTATAGTCAATGAAGTAAAAGGGAGTCAAGGGGGTTTATTTAATGTCACTAGCCAAGAGATGTTACATTCTAAAGTGACATAAAGTAAAAAGATAAATAAATTAAACATTAAAAGTGACTTTTAATGTTTAAGTAAATATTTAGAGGGAATAATGGTCATATTTGAATTGGTCAAAAAAGGGGAAAGATCTAGAAGGCTTCAGAGAAGTACAAAGGAAGGGTAACACTTCACCTTCCTCATGATGATTTGATATCTTGTATGAGTGCTCTTGAGAGACAAGTTTTCATTAGTGTTTGGAAAAACCCTTCCATTGTTGGTTTAGTTTCGGTGGTGCAATACCCACCCTAGCTAGACAAGCGGGAGATCCATTCATGATATCCATTTTAGCTTCATGTTATTGCAGATTGTATTCAATCTGGAGGGTATCAACTTGCTTGGAGTGTTGTGGAGACTTTTTGGGACCAATTTGATTTATTTGCAGGACTATGGCTGGAGGAGGTTCGTGTGGCTCCCTTGAGGGACAATTTACCTATGTTATAATGTTTCGTGAGGCTATGAGAGCCTTGGAGCAGTCATGTGTGGTTTCTGACACTTCTAGTGGCTACTAGGGTTTCTTACAAGGGTCGATCCATCCATTAATAGAACCATGAGAAGTTTTGGAGCAACTCGCGAGGTATAGAGGAGGCCACAAACTGTCTTCAGTAGGTCATGTGGATGTGAGGAGCAGGTCGAGTGGGCTTGAGGGGTCGATGACACTTGGAAGGGGCCAATTGGAGTCTTTGGGGGTTCCGTCCCCTTCTCTATTGTAGCCCGTGTGACTGGTAGTGTCGTGGAGGTATTCTAGAGAAGGTCGAGCCTCTCTTTCTATAGATTTGTGTGGATGGGAGGAATAGTGAGGCAATTAGGGGAGTTGAGGGTTCTTGGAGAGATATTGCAGCAGAGAGTTGACCTGGTAGACGGAAAATGTCATCATCTACATGTTCTAATATTGCTTTGTGTGCTTTGGTAATGTAATGCAGCTGCATAGTAATCAATAAGAGATTTTGTGTTGTTGTAGTTCCATCCATAATAAAAAAAGTGTTTGACAAAAACCCATAACTGGTAACACATAATTTGGAAAACAAGGAATTAATACGCTAGATTATATCTATCAGGGATATTACACACATCAACACTCAACTATTGAAAATCCCGAACATATTGTAGAAGCAAATAAATAAGGAATCAAACTCAAGGAAGACGACATAACACACATCACATTCTAGAAGAGAGTATGTTAGAAGTTCTAGGCACTCTAGAAGTGCTAGTAGACATCATCTCCATTCACCAAGGCACTCATCTAGAAGGGAACATGCATTCTCAGAGTCAGAGAACAATCCAAGTTTGTCTCCTATCATACATCATAAAATGTGACTTGAAGTAGATGATTTGCAAGGAGATCTTAGGAAGATTAAGCCTCCTACATTTGATGGTGATCATAAGAAAGGTGAAGATGTAGAAGCTTGATTGTTGGGCATGAGGAAATAATTCCAATTGCATAATTATTTATCAAATTTAGAGGCCATAATTGCAATCTATCATCTTCATGGGAAAACATCAATGTGGTAGGACCAATTCAATCAAGTTAAACACATTGATAAGAAGAGAATCTCATGGGGGCAATTAAAAAAGTATTTTCATAAGAAATATTTGTAAGAGCATTATTATGATAAAAATATGCAAGAGTTCTTTGAACTCAAGCTTGGAAGCATGAAAATGGATTAGTATGAGATAAAGTTCCTAGAATTATTGAGGTATGTTGGCTTCATTAGGGATGAGAAGGTTAAAAATCCAAATATTTCTAAGTGGACTACCATATTTTTACAGTGATAAAATTCATTTTGATGAGCCCAAGACACTGCTGATTAAGGTTGGTTGTCATTGATGTCAACCCTTGAAGAAAGCCCCATAGCACAAAGGCTTGGGTAATGGACCCAATATTGTTTGATGTAAATATGACTCATTATTGTTTTTTCATGGTTGATAAGAAGTAAATATGGATGAACTCCAAAGTGGTCCCCTTATGGTGAAAGCCCTCACGGGAAGACGCTTTGTGGAGTAAGATAACCCATGCTTAATTGTGGAATAATGAGATGAAGGAAAGTGATTTTGTTAGGGAAAATATCCTATATGGATAGTGCTTGTCATCTAATTTCTGGTGGTATGTGGAACGTCACATAATTCCTCACGGTTATAGAGTTATGGCCATGAGAAGTTGGAGACCCCAGGTTTGGGTAATGGACCCAAGTTTGTTTGATGGGTAACATTATGAGTTATGATATATTTTCAGATAATACTATTATATATGGATAATATATGTCATGCCATTTCTGGTGGTATGTAGAACGTCACATAACTCCTCACGGTTTGAGAGTTATGGCCTTACGAAGTTGGAGGACCCTCATATGTCATCTAGAAGCCCCAAAAGGTCAAAGTAGTCAAAGTGGTTTAAGATATTT
>ML841200.1:74632-87717 GCA_009831015.1 Picea engelmannii | reverse complement strand
TGCCATTGATTTTAAGGTCTTTGTTTACAATGGTATTTCTTGTCAAGGGCACGGTTTCAAACAAATGGTAATTTTAGCATTGAAAACAAAGGTGATTCTAGGAGCACTAGTTTTCGATTTGGAGGTCGATTTCAAAGTTTTTGTTAGCAACATTATAGATCATAGTTGCAAATTTTTATAATTCTACCCTCCCAAAAAGGGTACTACTAGTAGCACCACTTTTTGAAACGGGGGTATAAACAACGACTAATTGTGACCTCTAAAAATGAGAATGCTAGAGAGTTCTTGTCAAGTTGGTAACTATGTTTACAAAAAAATATTTACATCAAAAAAGCAAAAATATGGAAGATGTACAATTGAGCTTATATTCTCTTCCTCAAAACTATAGTGGTGCATGAATACAATTAGAGCACACTACTGCATCGAGGGATTTAACATCCTTTGTTAGTAAGGTCCTTTTGGCCAACAACTGCATATGTAACTCATCCCTCCACATGGAGTAAAAGGCACACAAAGGATTGACCTCATGGTTGGAGATATACCTACATCATATCTTCCAAAGGGTATATAGAGACGAGATCCTTGGGAAAAATGTAAGATATGAATAAAAGATGTACACACCAAATAACTGCAATAACCCAAAAGGGTTTCCCTTCATTAGATCCTCCTTGTAGAAGAACTGAGCATTGGCCTTGGACACATTGCCAAGCGTTTCTTGCAAACTAACAATCCCAAAACATATGCTTCACTGTTTCGGGGCGTTGGCAAATCAGGCAAAGACCATTAGAAATCCCACTCTTGGCCAACCTAGCCTTGGAGGGAGACCCCTAATATATAATCAACCAAGTGAAAACTCTCATCTCATAGAAAATATGAATAGTCCACACACTATCAAGTTGACAAACTCATTTGTCCTTTGGTTCAATAGGAACCTAATGAGCATTGAGGATTTGGCTAGAGCATACCATTGATGCAAAATGGAGTAAAGCCTCATGTAATCATATCATTGAAGAGGGCAACCAAAGCACAAACCGTAGGCCCTGTCATATTAATATTCATCTTATACACGTTCTCCTAAGGGATAAGCCTAACCACTGCTATGATGAATGGATGATCTGAGGGGAGAAAAACAAACTTGTGAACCAAAAACAAACTTGTGAACCAAGGAATGCCAATCCTTCCCAATACCTGCAACTAAATCCCATAGGTATTTCCAAAAGAAGATGCCTTTTCTACTCAATCAATGGGTTTGGAAGTGATTCATCTTTGCAATGCAACTACCTTGAGTCCTCTAGTTCCAAATAGGGTGACTTGCCAAATCCCATCTTGCTCTATTGTTATTCGTGTTCCATAAAAAAAAACTAGCAATTGTCTTCCACGTTGTCCAAATACTCCTGAAAATAAATGAACTAGGGAATTGGAATAGGTGGGGGGAAGAAATAATGTTACATAAGCCAAAGCGTGCTCACACCTTGCCAACATGCTACACTAAAGACAACTAGTCACATAATATAACATGTTAAAGGGTAGTCCCTTGCAAACATCAAACCACCCATTTGGCAACAAGGATACACCCCTTAGTAGCCACATTAATTAAACCAATTCCTGCTCATGTTTAGGCACAATACAAACATCCCAGGGGACCAACGAGAGACCCCTCTCCACCATACTTTGACCATAAATAAGAATGCGAGATCTGTTCCAATTGCTAAAACTATGCTTGACTAGGGCAAACAATAACGAACATAAATGATGTGAAAGACTTGCAAAATCCTCCCAACCACTATCAATTCATTTGAAAATAGTAGGTCCTTATGCTGCTAGGTATGAAGCTTGGTTTGAAGCTATTGCAAACACCAATTTCACATAACAACAAGGAAAAGCCCCACTCCAAAATGTATGCCATGACACTGCACAATGACTCTTTGTTTGACAACACATGTATTCCAACGAAGGACAAACACTTTTAGTAATCAGTCACACTACTAGATCAAAGATCAACACACCAATTTTTTTATGTGGTAAAATCCTCGCGGGGAAACATCCATGACCCCAACCAACGTGACCATTTGGAGAAATTTGTTAATGCAAAAGAAAAAAATTACAAGGGAGTTACAAGAGAGCTTCTCATAATTGATCATGGACAAATAGCCCTCCATGTTCTTTAAATAAAGATCATGGACCAATCGGGTGCTAAGACATAGATCAATGTAGATGTTAAGATCGAGGATAATATGAGTCATCAGATCACTCCATGTCGAGAACATATCGTGACCATCGAATTACAAATGTATACTAAAGAAACACACTAAGAAACACATTTTTAACCTAACGACACATTAGGCCATGTTGATCTTAACTAACTCCTAGTGTCTAAATATCCTAACATCCCCCCTTAAAAACAACTTGGGATAGGACTAAAGGATTTTCAAAGGCGAAACAACAAGAGAAGGAAGGAAGCATTAAAGCATACCCCTCCTTAATGACAACTTTATGAACTCCTAACGTAGATCGAAGTTTGGAAAACTTCGCTTATGTAAGAGACTTTGTGAAAATGTTTGCAAGGAAAAATAACACTTCAATAACTCAATCATCAATGATTTTTTTGATGAAGCGCATGTGCAACTCGATGTGTTTTCTATGTTGATGTTGAACTGGATCTTTGGCGAGCTTGATAGCACTTTGATTGTCGATCCAAAGGGTGGTTGGATGCTGTTGTTGGAATCCAAACTCTGAAAGGATATGTCGAAACCAAGAGGCTTCTTGACTTGCATTAACCACTGCTTGGTACTATGCTTTTGTTGAAGAAATAACAATAGTCCGTGGTTTCTTACAAGCCCATGTGACAGGTCCTGAACCAAGGCTGAAAACATAACTTATAGTAGACTTTCGATCATTAGGGTCTCCAACCCAATTTGAATCAGTGAAACCAACTAATAAAGGAGTCCCCCCTAAGCTTTAATGTATCCCGAACTGAACTGTACCTCAAACATATCAAAGTATCCTTTTAGCTTCTTTCCAATGTATTTCATGGGGTGTTTGCATATATCGGGAAACACAACCAACAATAAAGGAAATATCAGAATGGGTATGAGTCAAATATAAGACGATATCAACTAATTGACTGTACAAAGTAGCATCAACTTCAGGAGAAGTACAAGTGGTAGCAAGTTTGACTCCAGACTGGTAGGGAGAAAGGGATGGTTTAGAATCTTCCATGTGAAAGTGATGAAGAAGGTCATACACATACTTGGACTGGGAAATAAAAATTCCTTCCTTGGTTTGCAAAATTCAGAGGATAAGGAAATAATGCAAATAGCCTAAGTCAGTCATTTGAAATTTCCTCTTAAGGCTATTTTTCACATGGTTTAATAGTTTAGGATCACTACCAATGATGATAAGGGCATCACCATAAAGAAAAAAGGATTATGAGATGGATTCCTACTTTCTTGGTATTGACATTAGGGTCAGAATGACATCTAGAGAAGCTGGTATCAAGAAGAAAGTTGTCCATTTTGGCATACCAAGCTTGAGGAGCTTATTTAAGACCATAAAGAGATTTCTTAAGGAAACAAACAAGGCTAGAGTCATTTTGGACATAGCCAAGAAGTTGTTCCATGTAGATTTTTTGTTGCAAATCCTCATGCAAGAAGGCGGACTTTACATCCATTTGATGGACCTCCCATTTATGTGAGACTGCAAGGGATATAAGAAGGCAAATGGAATTCATTTGGATACAGGGGAAAATATTTCATTATACTCAATGCCTTCAACTTGGGATAATCCTTTTGAAACTAACCGAGCCTTCTGTCTTTCAACACTTCCATATGATGCATACTTAGTTCTGTACACCCATTTACATTTGACTAGTTTTCTTCCTTTTCGGCAGAGGTACAAGATCCAAAGTATCATTCGCCATTAAAGAGCGACACTCTTCATTCATTGTTGTATCTCAGTTTGGATGACCTAAAGCTTTTGCAAATGTATCTAGATCACGAGTCTATGAAACTTGAGCCAAAAGAGAAGAGGCTCGTTGGAATTGTGAATATGCTCAACAATGATATGAAGGATCACCGACAAGATCACCCTGCTTCTTGTGTTGAACAGACCCATCTGGGAAGCGATGGTACTGGTGCAGGTTCTTGTTCAATGGGATCATATGGAGGAAGGTGAGAAGGCGAAGGTGGATTTTCATCCTCACTGTCATCATTTGAAGAATAAGAAACCATAATAGGAACAAAAGATGGTGCAAACACCAAAGATGGATTGTCAGTCGTAGATGGCACACATGCCAAATTAGGCTTGTAGGACAAGATATTTTCATCAAATCTAACATCTCTTATAATAATAATTTCATTAGAACGAGATTGAAAATGTCTGTAACCTTTGACATATTTAGAATAACCAACAAAAATACACTTCTCAGTTTTAGGTTGTAAAGCTTTCATTTTCTCATTATGAATGTGATCCTATGCTACACTACCAAATAAACAGAAGTGGCTTACATCTGACTTAATTTTATTCCATGCTTCTTCCAGTGTCATATTTTTGATAGCCTTTGTGGGAGTGCGATTTACTATGTAATTTTCACAATTGATGGCTTCCGCCCAATAATGAAGACTTAATCCATTAATCTGGTCATACAATTAGCCATTTCTTTTAATGTGCGATTCTTTCTCTATGAAACACAATTTTGATGTGGTGTATATGTAACACTATGTTGCATCAAAATTCCCTATGCATTGTAGTAACTTGCAAATTTATTGTTCACATATCCGCCTCCATTATTTGTTCTTAACCTTTGAAATTGATGTTCAGATGTTTTTCTACAAGGGCCTTGTAGGCCAAAAGCTTGTCAAAATCTTCACTCTTATTTCAAGAAGTAAACCCAAATGCATCTAGAGAAGTCATCAACGAAATTTAAGAAACACTTGCACCTAGAGAAATAAGGAGAAGAAAAAGGACCACAAAAATCACCGCGAACAAGTTGCAAAGGGGCTGAGGCATGCTAAGAGGCACATTTTTCAAAACTGTTGTGATGATGTTTTCCGAGAACACAACTAGCACAAACACCATCTATGTAAGAAACAAGAGGAAGGCCAATCACCATCTATTGATTACATAGTTGTTGCAATGAACGACAGTTTAGATGATCAAACCGTTCATGCCAAAGTTTTCTCAAGTCATTGCTATGAGCAACAAAAAACTGATGGAAAATATGATGACCCAAAGTTTTCAAATTTGTACAATCTAGTAATATCATCAACAATTTTAGTTGCAAGAACATGCTTAGGATCTTTTAGATCATTGATTACAACTTGGTGAGGTTAAAAATCTATAGTTTTACCTTCACATGAGTGAGTGATTTGATACACTGATAACAGGTTGCAGGAAATACTTGGAACATATAATACATCATTGAAATGACCATTATCTACTTGAACTGTTCGAGACCCTACAACACTAAGAGATCTATCACCACCAACAAATATTTTCTTGGTGTTACATTCATTAAGAGAAAAAATATGGCTTTATCCTTAGATATATGATAATATGCTCCATGTTACCCCTCAAGCTAGGGGTAACTAAGGAGATGATGTATCGAGGCTCGTAGGTTGAAGACATAGAGTGCCGAGAGCTAGATGACCAGTTGAGTCCACATTCAGCAGACATAGTCCCTCCTCTCTACCGTATATCACCATTCATTGACAACAACATAACAATGTCCACCACACCAGCTTGGCCTAGAAAGGACAACATGTCTTGCTTCATGAGGTAAAAATCCCGGTCTCGTGGTAAGTGTCACTTTAATAATTGAATCATTTCAACATGTTGCAAAGGGTCCTTTCTTGATTATGAAAATTTTTGCCTGAAAATTGTACCTTTTGCCTTATTTCACCTTGGTGGTTGACATGGTTTCCTAGTAAACATATCACCCTCGGGGAATTTTTTTCTACTAGAGGGTATCCTTGAAGGGTCATCGTACCATTATCGCTCATTTCTATCACTTTCCACACCTCTTCCCTTTCGTTTTATCATCTTTTGGTTTTTGGGGCTCATTGATCCCAAGAAGGGCTTGTACCTCATTTCATAGGAAAAAGGAGCTAAAGGCCCAGATGTGTTGTAGCTGGAAAAAGTTAAAATTCATAAAAAATCCCTCTAGAAGCTCCCCCTAAGGTCCTAAGAGCAATGAAATGCTTCTCCATAAAAATCAAGGAGCTTTAAAAAGGAAAACACATAATTAATAAATGTCCCTCTTGTTGGGGGAATGCATTTGCAGTGTCTTTTAATTTCCAGTGCGCATGGCACTCAATGTTTTCCTAACTTTAAGTGGCATTGCAGTGCTCTTTACTTTCCATTGCACATAAAACTCAATGTTCAGGCCATAACAAATTAATAGCAGATATAAGGGATTGGAAAAAGGTTGCATTTGCAAATGAGGGATGCAACACACTCTCCACAAAGGCTCCCATAAATGAGACAATATGAGTCCTTGATATGTCAAGAACCCCATGCCCATAATTCATACCCCCATTCACCTCATATTCACTACATGAATTAGAAAGGGTCTTCTTGGGAAACACTCCTTGAATTGGGGATTGGTCTACCCAATAGGGCACCATGACAACCCTCCCATACTTAAATTTGGAAAATGTTATAAGGTCTTTGAGCATTTGTTTAGTTTGAAAAGGGGGGATTTAATGTACATGTTTGGGTGGTTCTTTTATTCAATGTGGCTTACTTGGCATGATACATGTGACTGTGGACCCTTGGAGGGCGTACTTGTTTGTCTTTGCAAGACCTTTCGCGATGAAATATATCCATGGAGGAATTGTGGCATTTTGACCTTCGTGGGAGGTTGAAAACCCCTAGGATGGACGCCATACCCCACAGGTTGGGCAACGCACCCCAAAGCCTTTATGTGCAAAACACAGAGGATGTTTGTTACACACCTATTTTTCACACTTAAGTGAGGGAGTGCTTGTCATGATCGCTAGACATGTTGGGGGATAAATTAATCATATGAAGGTCAAAATACTATGTGCACATGTATTATTAATTTTTATTGAAAAAATGAAATTAATTTAGTGTGAGAATCCACCTCACATCTAGTTTCCTAATCTCAAGGAGAAGTTGAGAGTCTCATGGATGGTTGAGAGATTTTATCCAACCAATATCCTAATTTGATGGATCTTGAGAGATATTTCCACCCTAAAATCCTTGAGAGATATTTTCTCCCTAAAAATATTGGATATCCCAATTTAATGGATCTAGTGAGTGATATTCTCCTTGAATTTTTGAGTTAGTTCTCAAATGGAAAATTATTTAAATTCCTTATGTGAGAGATTAGGGGGGGATAATTAAGAGCATGATACTTATGATTGTGTGAGAGGAGAGGTTGGAAGAGTTGTTGCAACGTCAAACTTGAGATTGTAAGCGATTCCATTTTGTTGGCTTTCCTGATGCAGGAGCATCGTACGCAGCTAGCCAAGCAAGCACAAAGGTGGAAGGAAAAGCACCAAGGCACATTTTGAAATGTTTTGAAAAAAATTAATGAGCGGATATTAATGTAATAGCTAGGGGAAGCGTACTTACATTTATATTTAAATGTTGTAAACAGATCTTGAGCGTTTCTCTCATCTGTCGAATGTAATAGACATTTAACTCTGTTTAATGAAAGTAGGTAGATTTGATTTAATAGATTAGACAGTTTAGAAGCATAGGAGGGAAAATGAATATAGACACCCTCACCCTTGTATCATTGTAATTTTGGATGATCATTCAGATTTCATAAGTTGTAGAGCTATAACAGAGAACTGTAGAGAAGAACCCATGTACATGAGCACTTGCGTTAATATATAAAGCTTTGACTCAACTTTCATGGTGTTATGATGCTTACTGTTTATATTTGTTGAATGGTATGTTTACAACTGATTTGTTCTCTGTTATGCATTTGTTTCAATTCTGTGTTGTGTGTATGATTTCATGTTGAATGTATGAAGTCTGAGAGAGGAGAAGAATGAGTTTCAATTGTTTCTCTTCCTGAGAATTCCTGCAAGGAGGGAAGTGAACGTCCGCAAGGTGTGCGTTGAGGAGGGTCTGAGGTTTATCTCAGAAATCTCAGGAGAGATACCGTTGTTCTCATACCAGCTGAAGTGCAGGTGAAGCACAGAGCTGTGCAAGGTGTGCACAGGCCAATTGAAGCCTTGGATTTTATAAATCCAGAAAGAAGATTGAGCAGACCACTGTTGCAAAGAGTCCACAGGGTCGGAGACTCAAATAACCAGAGGTTATTTGAAGATTTACCACAAGGAGTGTGAGTAGGGATCCTTTTGGGAAGCTTGAGTTTACAAGAAAAGCCTCAGGAGGGGTAGCACCTTTGAAGTGTTCAAAGGGAGATGGAGATCAAAATCGTCTCATAGAAGTCAAGTTCAGGAGGGAGAACACCGATTTGTTTGGGCGTAAGTCATTGAGAAGTGAATCGGGCGGTCATAATTATCTGTGGAGAACTTGCGAAATCGCGAGGACCATAGGAGCTATAAGGTGGTTAGGAGTTGGATGAATCCGCCACCCTGACATCAAGAGTCAACACAAACTGTTGATCGTGGTCAGTTTGAGCCGACAGATCATTTCGGGGATTCGGGGTTCGTAAGTTTGGAGTGCAGGCCAAAATCCTTGGTCACTCAAAATCCCGAATCACGAAAAGGATTATCAGGTGTGGAATTTTGGCTATTCGGGGTTCAACATTTCGGCAATTCCGATGACAAGGAGCTGGGGCCCTTTGCATTGAAAATCTCGAAGTCGTGAAACACGGTGTGTCTTTGGAGTGGAATTGCGACATTTAGGCTTTCCGGGGTTTGGGAAGTAGAGGAGGCAGTGACTTTGGAATCGAGAGTTTCAAACTCCTAGTTCGTGAAATCTCGAAGAGGGAAAGGAAAAAAATTCCTGAAAAGGTTGAGGGATAATAGCCATTGGTACCAATCGAATTTTGGGTACCAATCAGATTTCGGGGTTTCAGGACTCAAGAAGTGGAGTTTCATGGTCAACACAACTCCCGAAATCGCGAAGAGAGAAACTCCGAAAGGTGGGTCCCAAGTATTAGTAAGAGGATACGTGCGACATAAGTCAAAGGAGGGGTCAAGCTTCGACGAAAATCCCAAAAATCCATCGATCTCGCATTTCATGGGATGTTGAGCCCATTTTGGCATTCTGACATTTCAGAGTTCAGGGAATCATAAGAGAAGAGGAATGACTGTTGGTTGTTCGCTCAAAGTCTCGAAAGTTGAAACTAGTGGGTAACAGGTGGTGTATGCTCAACGTGTTGGAGGAGTCAAACGTCATTGACATTCCGAGTTTCGACGATTGCAAAGAGTTGTGGCATTGTGCCAAGAACCTCCAACTCGCGAAGCCCGAAATATTTCATGGCTCAAACAAGGGTTTCTCATTTCGGCATTTGCCAAGAGATGTGGAAATACATCGGGACACTCCAACTCCCGAAACCTGAAGTCCTTTGTGGCTTAAACAAAGGGTTGGATTAACCCTTGGCGTGGTTTTAGTGAAGATCCTGCGCGGATCTTGGCTCGAGGGCAAGGGGGTCTACGCCATTTCCATTAATACACAATTTGGCCTATTCCTCTAATGTCTATGCATTGAAGTGTATGCATGTCTATTGTTGTAAATTCATCATAGATAGATATATTTTCACTTAACAATATAATGTGGAAGAAGGAGGTTTCTCTTTGTTCTTTGCAGGACTTTTCTTGCGCCTAGAAGCTTTGACATCAAGGTCAAAGGATGGAGCAACGAGGACAACTGTCGTAAAAAGGTAAGTCATTCATATCTTCCTTCTCATTCTAATTGTCGAAATATGTCTAAGAGGAAAGTAGTTCACCATTTGTTTTCTTTTATCTTGGATCAAGAAGGATCTTGATCCAAGGGGGGTTTCACTTGTCTACAAGGGTAACTTTACCATAACATCATGTTGGAGTTAAGCTGCTAGCTTCTACTGATCATGATGAGGGAAGAGTATCAACCTATGAACATCATGTTGGGAAGAAAACCTGCTAATGGGTATCCCCTGAGCATAGTTCATTTTTGCTTTCAATCTCGTTTAAAAATGAAAACAAAACCCCGAGAAAAGTTTCATTTGATGGTTTCAAGCTCATGTAAAAATGAAACCAACCTCGAGCAAAGTTTATTTTGATGGTTTGAAGCTCGCGTAAAAATGGAACCAACCCCGAGCAAAGTTTCATTTTCGGTTTCAAGCTCATGTAAAAATGAAACCCACCCCGAACAAAGTTTTATCCTCTGTTTGAAGATCGTATAAAAATGAAACCAACCTCGAACACAATTTTATCCTCTGTTTCAAGGTCATGTAAAAATAAAACCAACCCCGAGCATAGTTCATTTTCGGTTTCAAGCTCTTTAAAAAATGAAACCAACCTCGAGCATAGTTTCATTCTCTGTTTCAATATCGTTAAAAAATGAAGCATATTGCGAGCATACTTCATCGTTCTTCGAGCTCGTTAAACCACAAAGAGTCATCTTTCGAGTAGTAATTTACCCAATTTTTGGCCTCGCAATACTAACTACGAAAAATGAACACTCTAGTCAATCCTGACTAGAAGAGTTCTCCCTTGTATTGTTTTATAATTTTTCGGGCTCGGGAGACTAAAATTATGAAAAAGAACAACCTTAGAGTCTTCTTTAATTTTTTTGTAGACTCTCTAAATGTGAAAAGACTACCAATTTTACCTTCTTTAGGCTTGTAAAACTATACATTGAAGGACCCATATGGAATTGAACCCCTCCTTCTTTAGGTTTGTTAAACATGCGATGAGGGACTCATCGAAGATGAGCTATACCGAGCATTTGTTATGCTCTTCAAGCTCATTAAAAAACAAAGAGGTACTCACTGTTCATGGTGGGGGAAAAATTTGAGAGAAGTGGGTCAAGTTTTGGAAAGCATTATGACAACTATTTGTTGTCTCCCTTGAACATGGCACCTTCTTGCGTCTTGTCTTACAGTTGTGTAATCCACTTGTCTCTATGTTATACCAATCCCACGAGTCATCATACTCCTTCGAATTGCCAGAAGAGTGCCCCAGTGATCGTCGCACTATGTTTTGGTCTATCTCTCAATCGAGTTAGTGCTGCCAAGTCTTTTGTCATGCCTCACAATGTTTAAGGGAAGTTTTAACCCAAATAAACCATTCTGCAGTATTACCAACGTTCATCCTCGTGTCTATCTGTGCTCATTTAATCCATTATCTTACATCACTTTCCTGTGTTAGTTTCATGTCGATGATGGGGGAAACATCATGGCCCTCCTTCGACGCGTCTATTCTTGTTGATTTCAACACATTATCAAGGAATTAGACTTAGAAACTAGTTAGTACCTTGGAACCTGCATGCCTCAATGGCAGGTCTCCTCGCCTTCGAAAATAAGTTTATATCATTGTCCTTTGATTGAATGATTGCACGAATTTTCGTTTTCAACTCATTTGTTCACAATTGTGGGAATGTACTAGGGTACCTTGGGAGTCATTTCCATCAATGGTTATTTATCTCGCACTTGTTAACGATATGAATCAATGACTGGTAATAAAGTGGTTTCTACCATGTTCAACATCAAGACATCTGTTCACATGGCTATAATCGTACCATTTTGGGATTGGGATGAAGACCTTGGGAACCCCTTAGGCGCTCACCTCTATTACGTTCCTTCCCCAGGTTGTGATGGAGATTATTTGGGTACTTAGTAGATTCCAGTATGGTCATCATCTTGGCGATCTCACTGATATGTATGCTGTCACATAGATCCACTTTGTATTGATCTTTGGATATGCTTTTGTCATATCGTAGCTCCACTGTGTATTATTTCGTGGCTACAACTTGATTGAGTCATGGAGGTATGGATCCACATTGTATTTTTCATGGCCATATCCTTTGTTAGTGCTTTCATGGATCCACGGTGTATTGGTCGGCGGCCATGCTTTGAGACAGTTTATTCTGAGCATGGGTATTCCTACCTCAGGGATGATATGCATATACTTTTTGATGTTTACTTGCAACTTCCTCCAGGCTCTCCTATTCAAACTCCCTTTGCACACGTATTTTTAAAGCGTTTCAGCCATCAACTTTTCTTCTAACCTCACACTTTAGGGGTCATCTGTTACACACCTATTTGTCACACTTAAGTGAGGGAGTGTTTGTCATTATCCCTAGACATATTGGGGGAGAAATTTATCATATGAAGGTTAAAATACTATGTGCACATGTATTATTTATTTTTATTGAAAAGAAAAATTAATTTAGTGTGAGAATCCACCTCACATCTAGTTTCCTAATCTCAAGGAGAAGTTGAAAGTCTCATGGATGGTTGAGATATTTTCTCAAACCAATATCCTAATTTGATGGATCTTGAGAGATATTTCCTCCCTAAAATCCTTGAAAGACATTTTCTCCCCAAAATCCTTGAGAGATATTCCCCCCCTAAAAGTCTTGGAGATCCCAATTTAGTGGATCTAGTGAATGATCTTCTCCTTGGATTGCTGAATTAGTTCTCAATTGGAAAATTATTTAAATTCCTTATGTGAGAACTTAGGTTGATATAATTAAGAGAATCATACTTATGATTATGTGATATCCAAAGAGCTGGATAGGAGAGTTTGGAGAAGTTGCTACAATATCAAACTTGAGATTGTAAGTGCTTCCATTTTGCTGGATTTCCATTAATATACAACTTGGCCTATTTCTCTCATGTATATGCGTTCAAGTGTATGCATGTTTATTGTTGTAAATTCATCATAGATAGATCTGTTTTCACTTAACAATATAGTGTGGAATAAGGAGGTTTCTCTTTGTTCTTTGCAAGTCTTTTCTTGCACCTAGGAGCTTGGACATCATGGTCAAAGTCTGGAGCAACGAGGAACACTGTCGTAAAAAGGTAAGTCTTCCATTTCTTCATTCTCATTCTAATTGTCGAAATAGGTCTAAGAGGAAAGTAATTCACGATTTTCCATTTGTTTTCTTCTTTCTTTGATCAAGAGGGGTCTTGATCCAAGGGGGGTTTCACCCATCCG
>ML841200.1:0-21463 GCA_009831015.1 Picea engelmannii | reverse complement strand
CTAATATTGGCTCACTACCCCTTAATTGGGGAATATTACATTAGTAATGTTATTTTATTTATGTCGACTTTATTCCATTAGTTGTAATTATACCTCCTAGTCTCCTATATATACCAAGGAGACATTTTCATTTGGAATCATCCTGGAATTGTACATTTATGTGGGCATAAGGAGGTTTCCCCCTCGAAGAGGCTCATTATCTGAATTTCTCTCTTTTTCAAGGCGTTGAGTACTTATTCTGAGGTTTTTCTATGCTATATTGATATTTGGTTCTTAACATATGCAATATTCAACCTTGGAGGTAGAATCAAAAATATTGGAAGCTAATAAGCTTAGAGGAAAATATGATAGAGATAGGAGAAAAAATAGGGATGAAGCTTCAACCTCTAATTCTTCTGGTGTTAACCCTTAGGTAGATGAACTAACAAAGATGGTTAAATCACTTTCTGTTGAAATGGAAAAAATGAAGCTTGAGGGGAGAAAAAATAACAAAAACACACAAGATACTGGTAATAGAGGAAATTTCAGAAGACAAAATAATGCCCCTCAAATCCTTCAAAGAGATCAAAGAAATAGGGATGACCAAAAAATTCAGACCCCTCTTCAAAATAACATGGTTGATGATGAAGTAGGAGAGGATGAAGAAACAGATCCAAAAATTCACTGTTTGGGTGATACCTTCCCATCCCCTCATCTAAATCAGTCTGCATATGAAGAGTCTCTTATGGACAATCAATTGAATGAATTGCGTAAAGGGGAGAAAACTAATGAAAAACAAAATAAATAAAACTTGAGGTTAAAAAATAAGGATGGAAATCTTAGTACATCTAATCATCCCAAGAAAACATAAAATTTTGCTAAAGTTGTGGCTTCTATAATCAAGGAAAAAGAGGAACAAAACCATCAAACAGTGATTAAGGCCCATGTTACAAATATTAAGGATATTATGAAATCTCCATCTTCTTTCACTTTTGATAATGAAATTCAAAAGATCAAAATTCCAATCCCATTTTTAGAACTGATTAAAAATGAAGAATTTAAAAGGTACCTTTCCAAGATGTTGCAACCTGAATCTTCCTCCAATTCCACAGACTCAGTGAACATACAATATGAAAAACCAATAGTCATATTGGGACCTTTGGAAGAAGATAGGGATGACTCTTCTCCTCCCTTTTACACATCATTGAATATTCATGATAAAGTTTTTCACAACGACTTGATGGACTCAGGTGCATCTCATAACTTTATGCCTAAAACTGTCATGGATGAGCTAGGTCTAGAAATTACTAAAACCTATCATGACCTATACTCCTTTGACTCTAGGAAAGTGAAATGCCTTGGAGTGATTAAAGACCTGGTTGTTACTCTGTTTCAACTTCCCATGAAGAGTGTGGTCATGGATATTGTAGTGGCTGATGCCCCCCCTAATTTTGGGATGTTGTTGTCATGATCATGGAATAAGAGACTAGGGGGAACATTGCAGATGGATATTTCATATGCCACTATTCTTGTGTTTGGAGGAGAGCACATAAGGATTTACAGGGAAGCACAAATAACTTACATCATCAGTGATGAATCTAATCCTACAAACCATCCAATTTATGTAGTTGACACTAATATGGGATCAATTATTCTACAACTCATTGATGTTCCTCAGTCACCCATTGAAATAAAAAACAATCTATTAAAACATGTGAGACACCTCCTCAAGATTCCCCAGTTTGGAAGATTCTTTTTGATGGGGCCTCTTCTAAAGAAAGTGCTGGTGCTGGAGTGGTTTTTATTTCCCTAGCTCAATAAATCATATCCCTGTCTTATAAACTAGAGTTTGAAACCACATATAATGTTTCAGAGTATGAGGCTCTTGTTTTGGATTTGAGGGCTGCTAAAGATAAGAATATTGAGGAGTTGGCAGTTTTCAGAGATGTTGAACTAATTGTGCATCAGGTTAAAAATTTGTATCAATCAAAACATCCCATATTGAGAACTTACATAAATGAAGTTTGGGATCTTATTGAATTTTTTTTCTTATCTTTTAAAATCTCTTTCGTTCCAAGGGAAGAGAATGCTATGGTAGATTCTTTAGTTGTTTCTTCTAGTAACTTTAAGATCCCTTTGCCCCCTAAGCTCAAGTATGATGTGGAAGTGAAGTATAGACCCTCTAAACCTAACAATGTCAAACATTGGAAGGTCTTTGAGTATGATCTTGAGATTAAGAGATTTCTGGAAACAATGGGAGAGTTTTCTTCTCTTAACATTGACCAAGATCAAGATGATATAAAAATCCCTCATGTTGATATTTTCCTCAACAAAATTGTAGACCACAAGATTGTCCAATTGTCTAGTAACCATATTACCAAAGGATTGGTCCCTTTGGAGAGATTATTTGACAAAAATGATGTGGTTGTGAAGGTTAAAGGTTCACATGAAGAAGTTGATGTGACAGAATGAAATTTAGGTATAGAGGAAAATCCCAAGTATGTCAAGTTGTCTAGCAGTTTATCAAAGGAACAAAGGTCTGAGTATGTGAAGTTATTAAAGGATTTTGCTGATGTATTTTCTTGGAAATATGAGGATATACAAACTTATGATACAAGCATCATTGAACATAAAATTCCTTTGAAATATGAGACCAAGCCATTTACGTAGAAACTAAGACAGATAAATCCCATGTTGCTTCCTATTATGGAAAAGGAAGTCAAGAAGTTTCTTGATGCTAATATCATCATAACTTTAAGGTACTCTGAGTGGGTGGCCAACCTAGTCCCTGTGAGGAAAAATAATGGTGAAATTAGACTTTGTGTTGATTTCATAAATTTAAACAAAAGTTTCAAGAAAGATAATTATCCCTTGCCTAAGATGGAACATATTTTGCAGAGGGTGACTGGTTCAACAAGGATGCCCATGATTGATGGCTTATCATGATAAAATCAGATCTCTATTCTACCTGAAGATAGAGAGAAAACAACTTTCACTACTCCTTGGGGCACATTTATGTCTGCTAAAATGCCCTTTGGTCTAATGAACATGGGAGCAACCTTCCAACAAACAATGGATATTGCCTTCATTGGGGAAAAGGAAAAAATTGTCGTCATCTATCTAGATGACATTACAATGTTCTCAAAGTCTCATAAGTAA
This sequence comes from Picea engelmannii, assembly GCA_009831015.1. NCBI lineage: Eukaryota > Viridiplantae > Streptophyta > Pinopsida > Pinales > Pinaceae > Picea > Picea engelmannii. The sequence goes on along the minus strand of ML841200.1, from coordinate 18,325 downwards.
CATTATGATCATTTGAAGAAGGTTTTCTTGAAATGTAGAAAGTTTGGGTTGTCTCTCAATCCTAAGAAGTCTTTGTTTTCTATGAAAGACGTTGTTGGGACACATTGTCTCAACATAAGGGGTAAGGATTGATCCAAGTAGAGTAGAGGCCATCAAGACTATGTCTCTTAATAGTTCCAAGAAGGAGATCCAATCTTTCTTGGGTAAAATAATTTTTTTGAGAAGATTCATCTCTAACTTTGTTGAATTGGTTAAGTTTATCACATCTATGCTTAGAAAGTTAAATGAGGTGAAATTGATAGTTGAAGCTCAAAATTATTTTGATCAAATCAAACAAGCATTGACCGAGGCACCTTTTCTCATCATCCCTGATTATTCAAAGGATTTTCTAATATTTTCTTTTGCCTCAAATGACACATTGGTTGTTTTCCTTGTTCAGAAAAACACAGATGGGATGGAGCAGTCCATTTCCTTTTTTAGCAGGGCATTAAGGGATGCATAGGTGAGGTATGATATTATGGAAAAATAGGCTTATGATTTGGTTATATCCCTTAAATACTTCAAGGTATATATTATACATTTTGGTATTATTGCCTATGTCCCATCAACTTCTGTGAAGGAAATACTAATCCATCTTGACATAGATGGAAAGAGGAGCAAGTGGATTGCCAAAATTATGGAGTTTGACCTTGAAATCAAGACTACTAAGTTGATGAAAGGGAAAGGTTTAGCTAGATTGCTGGTTGGATCAAATTGCAAAGCACTGGGGGTTAATTTCATGAACCTAAAATATGAAAGCCAACAAATTGATATCCCTAATAATAGCTCACATATCAGTCCAAACTTGGAAGAATGCACTTGGTACAAAGACATTATTCATTTCTTGCAAAAGTTGCAACATCCTAATGGTTTTGAGAAGATCAAGGTGAGAGATTTGAAACTAAAAGCAATAAAATATTGTCTCATTGATCACATATTGTATTGGAAAGATCCTCTAGGGGTTCTCTTGAGATGTCTATATCCAAAGGAGGCTCAAAAGACTATGACTGATTTTCATGACAACTTGTGTGGCGGTCATCATTTTTGGAGGACCATTGCATATAAGATTCTCAGAGATGGGTATTTTTGGCCTAGCCTTTTTACTGATGTTTGTGCAAAGATTAGGGCCTGTGATAAATGTCAGAAATTTTCAGGAAAACAACAACTGAAATATTTTCCTCTGAAGCCTGTAGTGGTTTCTGGTCCTTTCCAACAATGGGGACTTGACTTCATTGCAAAACTTCATCCAGCTTAAAGTGGTCAACATCGATGGATTTTGACTGTAACTGACTATTTCACCAAGTGGATAGAAGCCATTCCTATAAGGAGATGGCATACACAAGGTAATTATTGGTTTTCTTGAAGATATTATGTCAAGGTTTGGTTTCCCAAGAAAGATTGTTACTGATAATGCTGCATCCTTCAAAGCTGAACCATTAGTGAAATTTTATGAGAAGTATGGGATTCAACTAGTTCATTCTACCCCTTATTACCCCCAAGGCAATGGTTTAGCAGAGTCTTTTAACAAGARCCTTGTAAATATKATTAAGAAGTTACTGGAGGACAACAAGAAATCRTGGGACTCAAAGMTGAAATTTTCCCTATGGAAATATAGAGTAATACAAAGAGATCACTTGGTATTTCCCAGTTCATCTTGTTTATGGGATTGAGGTTATTTTTCCTACTCATCTTGCCTTGCCTATGGAAAATTTCCTTCARGACTAACAAGGAGAACCAGATGATATTGTCAGAAGGATKCATCAACTAGTAGAAGTACAACAGAYTAGGGAGCAACTCCTTGATAAAGCACAAAGCCATCAATAGAAGATCAAACAAGATTTTGACAAGAAGGTAAACAAAGAAGATTTCCATCTGGGAGATCTGGTGCTTAAGTGGGATGCACAAAGGCAAGACAAAGAAAGACAARGTAAATTCGAAGCCTTGTGGATTGGTCCTTTCAAGATTTTTGAAGTTTTTCAAAACAACACTTATAAATTGCAAAACTTGGAAGACTTTGAAATTTCTGGTGGCCCAGTTAATGGGAACTTTATGAAAGAAGTATTTTTATTAAATCCATGAATGGATTTCCCTTTCATTGTAAATATCATTTTTTTTTTGTTTCTTTTAATAAAATGACCCCATAGCCCTATGATAAGGCACTAAAACTACTTGTTCTTGGTAGCTCATAGGGAGCATCCCATCCCCTGTGGAGCCAATGCTATCACATAGAATTACTTGGGTAAAAAAGTATTTAGGTTTTTGATCTTGAGTCATTAGTGTTGTTTTAATTGTTTGGCTTTGTCTTTTTCCTATAGTCATTTTTGGGTTTTGACACAAATAAACTAAAGAGTAGTGTTGAGGTTGGTCTATAATACTTGGATTACATCTTGATCATCATGATAAGTTGGACAAGCCATCATATTTAGTATATTTTATGCCTCCACTACCACCCTAACATTTCACCTCTTCCATCATGTACACAGACCCCTCCATTATGTCCCTTTACCCATTAGAATGTCAAATCATGGTTTGATTTGTACATTGCCAACTCATCAGAGAGTTCACAACGCATCCAAAGTACATTATGGTTTCATTACCATCATTGCGCTCATGAGTCTTGGTATAAAAGATATCCTTGTTTTCAACACTTATATTTTTAAAATATAACCCAAGGATTTCATCATAAAATCTTCTAACTGTTTTCTCCAAGTTTTAAAATCACTTCTAGCTCGGCACTGCAAACACTGGTGCTTTTAGACAGGCGCTACATAAATTGTTGCAAACTGGCTCGAGAAAGTGAGTTGGAGGTTGGACCATCTGCAAACAGACTTGTTCAAGCTCAAGGATATCAGTCTTCAAGTCATAGCCACCAGATGCTCCATGAGTGTTTTAGAGGACAAGAAAGGATTCATTTTGTTATTTCTTCTCTTGGGCATTGCGAATTGGTGATCTGCACTGAAAACTTTCCCACTTTCCTTGTTAAAACATTTCCCAGCCCAAGAAATTGCATGATCTCTGAGCCTTATTTATCAAATCTTTAAACACACCTTTGTTTCAAGCTACCTTTCATATCTCATATCCAGCCGATTTCTCTTACTTAACTTAGTGCCGCAAACCCCATGTTCTGGCACTGCAAACTCTGTGCAACAACTTGGCACTATGAATCCCCTATCCTAGAAGATTTTACACAACCCTTTTCCATCAGATTCTCAGTTTTAATTTTAATTCTATCTAGTCTAATATTCAAAAGTTGTTTTCTTCTGAAGTCATTGTGAATTTTTGCAAGAGGATAATGAAATGATGAACAAGACCTTTTTAAAGCAAGTTGTTTCCTTATGCATTCATGATTCTAGGTAGTCTTCCTTCATCTCCCTATCTGTAAGAAATCTTTTCTTATTTTTGGAGGTCAAATAGGGCGATAAACATATTAATCTTTATACAGAGCCAGTCCTTTGAGAAAGATCATCCATAAAAACCCTAGTCCTCTATTTTCCCTCTTGCATCATTAAAATTGGTGGTAAAAGTTTCTTCATATGAAATCAATGGATACTCCACAACAAAAGAAGGCTCACAAGGGAGGGGGCATTGTGAGGACTGCACCCTATGACATGCAATTGTTTGCTTCTGAACCCCTGATCAGGGAAGTCTTCCAAAGAGTGGGATGTTTTAGTTTCTAGTAGAAGATGCAGAGGGGGAACCCTGAGGTGGCTAGGTAATTTTATTTGAATTTTGATGGAACCAAAATGAAAGTTGGGACACTTGAACTTGAGGTATCTAAAGTGACCATATCAACAACTACTGAAATACCTAATATTGGTGAAAGGTGGTTTAAATCCATGAATCTAAATGCAACCTTCTCCAAAGAATTCCTCAAGACAGAATATCAAGGACATAATCTATCAAAAGGAGTTCCTAGGAGCCACATGATTGAAGGTTTTGATAAGATTATAAGGGTAATCCAAATATATTTTACCTATGAAGGAAGATTCAACATGATTTATCAGTACCACATAAGACTTTTTCTACACTTCACAAGAAATTATCTGATGAATCTTCCTTTCTATTTGTTTAGGAGTATTGGAAAAATGGATGACAGAGTACAAGCTAAGTCCAAGGCAGTTGATACAAGTGTTTTTCATTCAGGGATGATTAAAATTCTTGTGATGGAGGAATTAAAGAAGAAAAACATTGTCTGGGAGAAATTTCATTGCCTCTTCAAACTTTCAATTGAATGTTGCTCCTACTCCATAATCCAAGGTACAAATCCCTCTTCAGGATGATAGTACTGTACACATAGAGACCAACAAGAAAAGGAAGAGAAAAGGCATTGTTAAAAATGATGAAAAAACTAAGGAACATGAAGGAGAAGCGGGATGCCATTACTCTCCACAAAGGGAGGTTTCACCCAAACCAGTTCCAGAGTAAGCAGAAACTCCATCAACTAAATCTAGAGGCCCAAAAGGAAGGAGGTTAATTTTCCCTTCACCATCTATTGTAGTTAAATATAAGGTTAGGAGACCTTTCACTAGATAAACAAAGAAGGAAAGTATTGAAAAAGAAGACATAGTGGAAGCTACCATCAACAAAAAAGGTAAAGGTAAAATTGTACCTATTGAGGAGCACATTTTGGTTATAGACATAACCACTCCTCCATAGAACCCTACCTTTAAAAGGATGAACAAACAACTTAAAGAGGCCATAACTGAAATTTCTATTTTGAAAGGAGAAGGGTTGGTTGAAAGTAAAAGTTGAATGATGTTATGGATATGTATCTAGAAACTATTGACAAGGCTAGGTTTGTAGAAAAAAGGTTTCTGCCTCTCCATAGGCAACCTAAGAATTTATATAGACAAAACAAACATTTACAAGCTCAGATCATAAAACTTAAAATGGAGCTGCAACCTTTTAAGGAAGAACTAGCCAAGAGGAATTTGGATGTGTTAGCCCAGGTAGCCACAAGGAGGTGTTCCAGGCTAAGGAAGTAATGGATGAAATGTCTTAAACAATTTCAGTTTTGGAAAATGCTTGTTACTTGCATTTTTGATATTTTCATGAGGTATGATGCCTATGATCAAGTTTTCCACTCATACACCAAAAAATGGGGTTTTACAGGCATCTCTAGCTCCAAAGACGGGTTTTTGGGTGTTTTGGGGCTCTACTAGACTTATTCAACAGTTACATGAAATTTCGTAGCGCCTGGCGCTCTGAACTAGCTTCTACAATCAAGCGTTGTGAACTTCGTTGTGAACTTTGCTACGAATTGGCTGATACAATTAGCGCTACAAAAATATGCTATGAACTTATGTTTTAGAGATTTCAAGAGGATCAACGATTGCCAGATGGCTAAAGAATCATGGGACAACTTCTTGGGGGTTATTTTAAAGTTGGAGGGACACCTAAAAAGAAGACGAATGCACTAAAGGGACACTTCTTCATGCATATTAAAGATGTTAGGATAGTTTCCAACATTAGCCTAATTTGTAGCAGTTTTTTATTTTCGATTTGTATAGCTATTATTACTTCAGTTTCTGATGTGAGAATCCTATGCTAGAGGATGGAATTCACATTGTAATTCTATCATTCAATATCTAGGATAGAATATAGGCATTAAAAGTCATTGTAGTGGTTCAAATAGTTTATATAAGACTCTTTTGGTGATATACAGAGGAAACCGAGCCAACTCTGGATTCTATGTATCAGACTTGATGAATTTTTGTCTAATAGAAATCAATTTTCCTTCCTACCATCTTATTTCTCTCTCACTTTGAAATTCACTATCATTGAATGCTTCGAATGATGTTTTATAGTTGTATTGCAATGGAAGTTTGATTGTGATGTTGTTATACCCGTTCTCAAAGTTTAAAGCTTTGATTAAAGAAGTTCTTGTGTCTAAATCTTTTCCTTCATTTGTATACTAGTAATGCTTGATGATAATAGTAGATTTATTTCATTTTTCTCACTAAATTATTCCTTCTATCCATATTACTCTTTAAAACCCTGATCCAAGTTAGAGAAGAGATCTTTTACTGATACATCCTATCTATATTTTCCTGTGATTTACATTACTAGATTGAGTTTTACCCATTTGACACTTTTTCTTAAAAATTACCTTACAAACCTGTTGATGGGTACCGAGCTTTCACTTTAGAAGTCAAAGTGTAACTTTTAGTGCTAACACCTGGTATGTAGATTCTGAAGGCCTTAGAGATCTCATAGTATCCAACAAATATTCCCTTCTTTCCTGAAGGGTCCAACTTGGTTCTCTTCTCTTTCAGAATGTGTACAAACATTGGGCAATCCAATATTTTGAGATGGATTACTTATGGCTTCTTTCCGGAGAACATCTCTTCCGGGGTTTTGAACCCAAGTGCACTATGGGATAATCTGTTTTGTACATGCATTGATGTTCTTGCTACTTATACCCATAAGTGCATTGGAAGATCCTGATCATGGATCATAGTCTTCATTGCTTCCATTATAGTTCTGTTATTTATTTTTTCTACACCATTTTGTTGAGGATTGTAGGGAGTGGTGAGCTCCCTCTTAATCCTGACATATTTTCCATAGAAAATTGTAGGGGAGAAATTTCTCCCATGGGTGAAATATATGCCCTTCAAATTTTGGCAGGGCGAATTTTATATATTTAAAAAAAAACAATATTAATCCCAATTCGCCCCTATTTTATTTTTAAAACAATATTAATTATATATTTAGCCCAAAATTTAAATATTAATTACATTTTCGCCTTCAAAAAATGGTGGTCATCCTCCCTTTCACCCGATTTCTGGGAGTAGCCATCGATCTTCCGGGGTTTTCGCCCACAATTTTAGTTTTTTCATAGGGCCAAGGACCATGTTCTCCTCGATTTGGGAATGGACACTGGCCTTAGGGTTTTTTCTCCCATCGATTTGGATTTTTTAGTTTTACAGAAGATTTCCCCGATTTGGAGTTTTTACATGAATTCGGTCGTGGGTTTCGGAAAATTTTTCCCCAATTTGATGGTGATTCACAATATTAATAGATCCAAGTGGTTCGACTTGAAATCTTCAGCCACACCTAGCTTGAAATATTCAAAGGCCAAGTTCCAACTCGAAATTCTATTGTCAAAATTTGCAAATTACAGGAGGAGAAAGCGTTGAGTTCTTGCCATCTTCTCGATCGATCTATGTTAACATTTCTAGTTTCGAGACTCACCCCTGCAACACCTTGAATCTTGATATCAAGTAAGTCATAAGTGGCTTCTGAGCCCTCTCTACAAATTTTGAAAATTTTCACGACTGTGCAAGGATAATTTGAACCTCTTATCATTTATGGGATCATGGTTCTCCGCTCCGCTAGTAGCAGAGTTGTTTTGGGAATTCATTAAGTTCATATGCTAGTAGGGATTATCGTGATTAGTTATAGAGCCTACCTAGCCTCCAGGATAACAGAGGCTTCAGGTCATGACGAGTGATTTTTTTGTTAGTGATTGGAGTAGATTAGTAGTTATGTGTAACGTGTTTAAGTTTTTGAGCTTACCCATAGTTTGGATAAATTATTTGGGTGTTTTTAAATCATTCTCACAAGTTGGTGTTGAAACATGATGTTTTAGCATCGTTTTCCCAATGCTCATTGCTTGTGTGTTTCCACGCACGTCGTAAAAGTGTCGTCCTGATCAATGATAGAGCCCACAACCCCACCCAGTCTCTAGGATAGTAAAGCCTTCAGGTCATGATGAGCGATTGTTTGGGTTGGCCAATTGGAGTAGATCAATAGTTCTTTGTTTCAGTTTTTTAGCTTACTCAAAGACTACATTTTTGATAAATTATTAAATTACCTAGGCGCTTTTAAATCATTCTCACAAGATGGTGCTGAAACACGGTGTTTCGACACAGTGTTTCAACAACATTTTCCCAATGCTCATTGCTTGTGTGTTTCCACATACGTCGCACAAGTGTCATCATGCTCAATGATAGAGCCCACAAACCCACCCAACCTCTAGGATAACAGAGGCTTTAGGTCATGATGAGTGATTTTTTGGGTTAGTGATTGCCAATTGGAGTAGATCAGTAGTTCTATGTTTTAGTTTTTGAGCTTACTCACAGACTACAGTTTGGATAAATTATTAAATTACCTGGGTGTTTTTAAATCATTCTCACAAGTTGCTGCTCAAACACGGTGTTTCAACACCATTTTCCCAATGCTCATTGCTTATGTGTTTCCACACACATCACACAATTGTCATCCTGATCAGTGATAGAGCCCACAACCCCACCCAACCTCCAGGATAGGAGAGGCTTCATGTCATGATGAGTGATTGTTTGGGTTAGTGATTTCCAATTGGAGTAGATTAGTAGTTCTGTGTTTTAGTTTTTGAGCTTACTCACAAAATATAGTTTGGATAAATTATTAAATTACCTGGGCGTTTTTAAATCATTCTCACAAGTTGGTGCTGAAACATGGTGTTTCAACACTATGTTTCATCATGGTGTTTCAACACGTTTTTCCCAATGCTCATTGCTTGTGCGTTTCCACGCACGTCATAGACGTGTCATCCTGATGAGTGATAGAGCCCACAAGCCCACCCATCCTCCAAGATAGCAGAGGCTTCAGGTCATGATGAGTGATTGTTTGGGTTAGTGACTGCCAATTGGAGTAGATCATTAGTTCCATGTTTCAGTTTTTTAGCTTAATCACAGAATACAGTTTGGATAAATTATTAAATTACCTAGGCATTTTTAAATCATTCTCACAAGCTGGTGCTGAAACATGGTGTTTCAACACCATTTTCCCAATGCTCATTGCTTGTGTGTTTCCATTCACAAGTGTCATCAAGAAAATGCAAATACAAGGAAAAATGGAAATGGAAATACAAGGAAAGCACATAACTCAAGAAAAATGAGACGTAGAATCTTTGTCTTCTCTTTTCTATTGATATTCAATGAGTTGAAGTTCTCTTTTACATTTGGCAAGAATAAGCCTTGAATATATATTATATCTATTTATTTATTCAGAAATGTCTTAACTAAAAGTAGTTAGACATTCCACATTCTTTGATCTGAAAAATAGAATATAATCAAAACTAAAAGATACAATGCATATTTTTCTGAATTTGTTGATATTTCTTCGGTTTGTTGGCACTTCACTTGTCCTTTATTTGCTCAATGATCATGGACGTACTTGGTTTTTTTCGATCGTTCAATTGAACATGCAGTTCCATTAATGCCACAACAAATTTGGAAGGTTCGACATTTGCCTTCAACTCAATTGCGAAAACCTTTTTGTGTACCAAAGGTAATTTCTCTTGAATTTTCACCACTTCCTGTGTTGTAACCTGATGTTGTAAGATTTGTTTTACCAAAATATCATTTATAATTTGTAAATCAACATGATATACCTGTTGGATAACACTTTGTACACTCTCTCTATTCTTCTTTAAATTCTTTTTGCTCCTTTCAATCTCTATTTGTCCAAGTGTATCAAGGATAACACTACCATCAAACTTAGCCATTTCCATCTCTTCAATTGAGAGAGTGTTAAGACAAGATTCCTTTGATTCTCTAGCTAGCTTCTTACTTTCTTCAAGATTTTTTTCCTAGACCTTTAAATCCATTTCTCCCTTTATCTTCTCATACTATGAAAAAGGGGCAAGCCTAGGTACATTGATTTCTTGTCTCCATACTATGAATTCTTGGAATTTGGACTTGGCTGTATAGGATTTTGTCTCCTTTTCATGAATATTATTCAAGAAATTATTAATCACTTGATAATGTCTTTGAATAATATCCATATTTTGGTATATGCCTTGCTGGACAATTTCCAACTTTCCATTTATTTCAGATGCTTTCTTCTTAAATGAAATGATATCCATTACCTTGTTCTCAAATAAAGTTATTCAACACTACAAATGCTCTATTAACCTATCTCTTTGGGAAATCACAATATTGCTCACATGTTGATTTTGAACACTTAATTCTAGTTTGTCTTCTAATTGCTTTATCTATTGCTCAAAACCTTGTCTAATTTGCTCTATATCAAAATTGATTTTATTTATGGAAGTCATTTCCAACTGTTGCATATCATTATGCAATTGTTCAACCAAAAGACTCTTTTGTTCCAATTGTTTTATGAGATTATCCACTGACCATTGGTTAGCAGTTGCAAAGGCTCCCAATGAGTCTGCAACATCTTTTACAAATTCAGGGTCACTATTTCCATGCCCATCATATATCATTTTTTTCTTTTTGGCAATTACTCCTTCTTGTTGTTGAGCTTCCTTTCTTATGATATCCTTCCTTTTCTTGTTGAAAAATAAATTTGATGGAGGCATTTATTCAAGTTGAATAGGTGCGAGGTCATCCATATTAATAATATTAGAACTAGGTAACTCAAAATGTGTTACTAGAGCAGTTAATGATGGTATGGGAGAACTGACTACAGTAGATCCTTCTAGGTTTGTGGCATATTTCACTGGAGTTTCAGTATTTGGTGATGAGAAAGGAAAAGTATTCCCGTGATTCATCAAAGCCTCAAACGATGCTAATAATTTTTTCTCATATTCACCTGGTACTAATATTATTGCGTCTTTGGATAATGTATCTGAGCTCTTCTCCCCTTCCTTAGCCTTGTCCTCAAGCAAGCTATGTTTCTTGGGCTCTGTCAATTCTGTCACATGTAAAGTTGTATTTTGTTCTCCCTGCAAGACCTTGGGAAAAATATTCCTTCTGTTCTTTTGAAAACTGAGGAAGCCTAACTATTGATATTGAAGCAAATTTTGAAATATTCTTTCTTCATCGTATGATCTTACTACTCTGAAAATTTCATCATAGTGGGAATATTCATGTATATATCTTTTCATATTGAATTGAGCTAGATGAGTTTCAACCACCCTATGAGGATCATGCCTTTTATACTCAATATCAACCAATTTGATATCTTCTAAGGATGAAGATTCAACCTTAGCGTGTCCAAAATCAGATAAAAAAAAAACGCCAACCTATATGGGAAAGGTTGGACACACTCTCTTCTGTGCTGCCTTCAATTCCTTAGTTATTCCTCCTACGATTGTTTGATAAGATAGTTCTATACAAACCAGTCTATCAGGTAGGAATCTGGGGAGAGCATGCATAGATAAATAACAACCGAACACTCTAATATAAGAAAAGTTTTCCTCGACATACCAATCTACGATAGCACCCAAATTTCCAATGATCTGTTCTGAAATTCTAGGGGTAGGTTGTCCATAGATAGCTTCATGAATTGGGATTACTACATTATGAAAAATTTCACAGAAGAAGTCCTTTGAATTTTCCTCCCATAATTTAGAGTGATAAAAATGTATGGTCTCGGTGCTAGTCGGAGTCCAACTCCAATTCATTAGAGGAAATGGAGTCCTGAAACAGACTGCGTCCATAATGAATGCAGACATATAAAAGGGGGAACACTCTCCTTTATATTTTAGCATCTTGTATTCCAAAATTTCCTTGGCTAAATTGTATGATAACCTTTTTCCCCAATCAAAAGTGTAACCCTCAACAACCTCATGGATTATGTGAACCTATTCTTCAGTAAAATGCATAGGATTTTTCCTACCGAACATTCTATAGAGCATCATGGCGATATACATGATACGCGAATCAAAGGATGATGTAGAATATACTCCATGGGTATCAGATTTGAACTTGCTTGGATTACCCCACCAGGTTTTCACTATATCGTGGACGGTTCCATCATATTTAGTGCATTCCTCATCCTCAAAATTCAATATAAACGATGAATTGTAGGTATATTTGGGTTTAGAAGATAGCTTATACATTACTTGAATATCCTCGGGTCGAAAAGAGTCGACGAAGGTATTATGGTGACTTAAGATGCTTCTTGTTGGGATATCCATGTGTTCTAGGGCCCAACCTATCATATCGGTGTAAGGCATAAGTTTAGGCCGAGAAACAACTTTATGTAATTCGGACTTCACCACATCTCTAAGCTTATCTGAAAATGTATCATCGTCTTCTTCCGCTAAATCATCTAGACAGAGAGAATTAGAAAGTTCATGCTCCAAAATGTTATAAATTTGTTTCCAAGCTTTGGTGGCATCTTTCAATCGAGCAGTAGTATCTGAGAGTATATCTGCATTTGGGTTTGATTCTTTATTTAATAAATCTTTCTTCTTTCCTATTTTGCGCGACGCCATGAATTTTGAAAGATGAAGTTAACCTTCTTGCGAGAAGAAAAACATGTGAGCTCACAATACTGAATATGAAAATTTCAGATGCTAATGGAGAAATGATTTGAAGCTTGAAAATTGAAATGCCTTTATTTACAACAAAATTTAATGTCTAGCTATTTTTGTATTAATCTACTGACACAATAATCATTCCAAAATCCGTCAAATTTATTACCTGGAGGCTAACAGTCGTAAAACCTATCCCAATATTTAATCCTATCCAGTTGGGTGTATTATTAATGGATGTAATTAAGATAATGTACATTGTACAATGTACTTTGGTGGTTCGACATTTGAGGGCTATGAAAAAAAAACAATGGATATCTCCCGAAGGATGAATTCACAGAGTAGTTAATCAATTATTATTATTATTTTTTTTAATTAATCATTAAATCATGGTTTAAAATTTAAATTCACTTTTAGTTTAAATTCCACATTCAGGAGTTTTGAATGCAACATGGTGTACACTGTACATTGTATATCTTCTGAAGGCTGAATTCGTGGACCAAATAATCAAACCTTTTTTTTAAGTACTTCGGGACTCCAGAACTCTGGAGCTCTAGGAGTTTGTGAGCATGTATGTGCGGTGAGCACTGAGTACTTCGACAGTTCAACATTAAGGGGTTTTGATTGCAAGACAATAGAATTATAGATATCTCTCGAAGGCCAAATCTACAGAGTGATTACTTATCATTAATCATGAGTTGTTAAACCTATTTTAATTAATTAAGTTTGCTAAGTGTCTTATTTATCATGATCACAAGTGCTTCGGTATTTCAATGCTCCGACATTTTTGAACCCGTTCTTTGATTTATATGAATCTACCGAAGAAAAATCTCGTGGAATCAGATGTGGCAGTGATGTGGAAATGATGATGTCACTTTTGATGACATGTCATGCAAAAGGTGAGTGACACATGTCACCTAAAAAATGCGAATGATCTGACAAAAATTCCCAAAAAGAGTGCCAAGTGTCAGCCAAAATGAAGTTTTTGAAAGGTGGCCTGTGACTCATCAGCCTATTTTAGTTAAAATATTTTCGTGGGAACTTGTCACCGGAGGCTCGAACTTTGGAGCTTCGTAGCTTCGGGTTTTTTTATTTTTATTATCTTTAGGCATTGTAAATTTGAATTTTGAAACTCTCGAATCGCAAAGTCCCGAAGTGCCTTTGTAATTTTCTTTTGTTTAATACTCGCACAAATTTAGAACTTCGAAATTGCAGGAACCATTGATCTGGTAGACTAAAATTATTTAATGGATGATATTGGAAGCGCTATGTCAAGATATAATGAACATATTTTGATTCAATGAAAAATGATTTTCCTAATTTTTTTGTGATTTATTTTTAAGGATAAAAACCGAAAAGACTTTCAAAGTTTAAATTTTGAATTTTTAAAATGTTCTATCAGGGAATTCATTAAGTGCATATGCTAGTAGGGATTATCTTGATCAGTGTTAGAGCCCACCCATCCTCCAGGATAATAGAGGCTTCAAGTCATGACGAGTGATTGTTTAGAAATTGGGTTAGTGATTGGAGTAGATTACTAGTTTTGTGTAAAGTGTTTAATTTTTTTTAGCTTACCCACATTTTGGATAAATTACCTGGGTGTTTTTAAATCATTCTCACAAGCCGATGTTGAAACACGGTGTTTCAACATCATTTTCTTAGTGCTCATTGCTTGTGTTTTTCCACGCACGTCGCACAAGTGTCATCCTGATTAGTGATAGATCCCACAAACCCACCCAACCTCCACGATAGCAAAGGATTCAGGTCATGATGAGTGATTTTTTGGGTTAGTGATTTCCAATTGGAGTAGATTAGTAGTTGTGTGTTTCAGTTTGGATAAATTATTACATTACATGGGCATTCTTAAATCATTCTCACAAGCTGGTGCTAAAAAACAATGTTTCAGCACGACGTTTCATCACGATTTTCCCAATGCTCATTTCTTGTGTGTTTCCAGCATCCATGCATGTCACACAAGTGTCATTTTGATCATTGATAGAGCCCACCTAGCCTCCAGGATAACAGAGGCTTCATGTCATGATAAGTGATTGTTTGGGTTAGTGATTGGAGTAGATCAGTGGTTTTGTGTTTAATTTTTTGATCTTACCCACATTTTGGATAAATTACCTGGTCGTTTTTAAATCATTCTCACAAGATGGTGCTGAAACATGGTGTTTCAACACCATTTTCCCAATGCTCATTGCTTGTGTGTTTCCACTCACAAGTGTCATCCTGATTAGTGATAGAGCCCACCCAACCTCTGGGATAACAGAGGCTTCAAGTCATGACGAGTGATTGTTTGGGTTAGTGATTGGAGTAGATCAATAGTTCTATGTTTAAATTTTTGAGCTAATGGCATTTTTAAATCATTCTCATAGGCTGGTGGTGAAACATGGTGTTTCAACACCCTGTTTCCCAATGATAATTTCTTATGTGTTTCTACGTACAAGTTTCATTCTGATTAGTGATAGATCCCACCCAACCTCGACCCTCCATGATAGCAGAGGCTTTAGGTCATGACAAGTGATTGTTTGGGTTAGTGAATCAATGATTGGAGTAGATCAATAGTTTTGTATATTGTGTATGCTGAAGTGATTTATTTTTAAATAAGTATTGTTGGTTTTGTAACTTGTTGAGAAGAATTGAGTTCTTAAAATGGATATATCTATTGCATTTATGTTGACTTGCCAAATGGATGACTAGTTTTATATTATTTTTCTCATGCAGGTTTCACTTTTGGTTTCTAGATTGATTTGAAATTCTAATTGTGAAAATTTCAGTGAGATGTCAAACAACAATAGTGGAAAGAAAACATCAAAACAAAGGGACGTATTTTCTTACTTTCAAAATCCTCAATCCAAGAACCCATATTCTCTTCATGATTCAAGCTCTTTTGAGCAACCCATTAGTGAAAGTCAAAGAGATGTCAACTCTTCCGAGAATGCATCTAATATCCATATAATAGATGATGAAATAGGTTCCTCTAGTGATCAAATTGATATGCTTTCAATAGAAATTGACAATAACAATGTTGAATGTTTTTCCTTGGAAGGCAACACAAACCATTCACAATCATGTAAAAGGAAAAAAGGCCAATGGGACATAGGGAGACAATTCCAACCGGATCGGGTCTCAAAATTTCCATTTATTGAACCAATACCTCCAACAAATGAGAAAGAGGCTTCACGAGAGGTTATATGCATTATATGTAGTTGGAAACTTGGAAAGAAAGTAAAATTGTAGATGAAGTTAGATACAATAGAGAAGCATGCAGGAAAGGTGTATGATAAGGAAATTGTAAATGGTGAGGATAAATCTATTACCAAATGGAAATCTTCTGAGGAATGTCAACATGTCAAATATGAAGATGAATATAATAAATACTTAATCAGTAAGAGAAAACTCGAGGCAAGTGGAGGAACCATCACATATCTATTTGGAAATACGCTGGAAATAAATTTGTTATCCAAGACGATGCAATTAAGCATTGTATTTCACATCTTATCTAGAGGTCGTCCTATGACAAATTTTCCAAATTACAAGAACTTTCTATCTTTTATTGAAGTGTCAAATTTTCCATCTTCTCATTGGTTAGTAACGAGTGGTTGGGAATGGGAAAAATATCTAGCTCAAGTAGAAAAATGATGATTTGAAAGAGAATATTGCAAATGCTAGGTTTTTTTCATTGTCTTTGGATGACGTTACAACTATTGGTAATACTTCATGGATTTACATGAGCATTTATATGGTTAATGATCATGTTAGGCATTCATATTTACTTGGGATTCATAAAATGAGGGATAATTCTACAACTCAAAATATTTATGAACTTGTCATCAAGACTTTGAAGGAAATTCATGGTATGGATCATTTAGTGATTGCGAAAAAGTTGGTATGTGTCGGAGAAGACGGAGAAAAAATCATGAAAGGGAAAAGGAATGGCCTTTGTGTCAAACTACAACTATCAGATTCATCATTTATGATTAATATTCATTGTATGGCTCATAGAATGAATCTTGCATTTAAAATAGTAAGCAAGTTTCCACTGGTTTCAAAAGTTGAAGATCTTGTACGTGAAACTCATGCATACTTTTTCCGTAGTCCCAAGAGATTTAAAGAGTTTCAACAATTTTCTGAGGGTGTTACAAATGGAAAAAAGATACTAAAATATGTTGATACAAGATGGATCTCATTGAATGGACCAGCTCAAAGACTATTTAGTGAGTACTAATATTTAGTAGGGGTGATGTATTAACATCGCTTCATTGTAGACAAAGGTCAATATCTTCTCTTTCGATTAATTGATATAGAGACATTATTAACATTGGCTGGAATTATTCCTATGCTTTATGAAATGAATGTCCTTGTGAAAATGTCTCAGAGTCGCACAATGTATATTGAAGAATACATACATACAATAAAATTAGCATGTCTTCAATTGGATAATTTGTATACGATACCAGAGTCTTTCACAGGTCTAGCATTTAAAGGTTGGACTACTATCATCGATATAGAAAACTTTGAAAATTATTCGAAGTTTGATGGAAAAGGAATACTATGTATGGCAGTGCGCGTGTATATGGTTCCATTTCATTATTTAGAAATATGGGACGAATCACTGAAGATTTTGATGTGTCAAGATACTAATTCAACAATTTTGTGATTTCAGTGAAGCGCAACTTGATAGAAATTGCAAAATCACTAGCATTATAGATAAGGGAACGATTTCCTTGAGGTGAATTATTGGAGGCCATGTCTATGGTATACCCTCAATATTGGAACCCTGAACACAATAGAAAGGCTAAAAGTGTTGACTTTTTAGCAAAATTAAAAATTTTAATGCACCAATTTGGCAAGAATCGCAATGTACAAGGAGAAGAGATTGAAGGAATATTAGATTCATCAAAGTTGTATCAACAAGCCAATATCTTTGGTCAAACAATTTTAGATCAATATTGTGGTTTGGAGAAACCTCTAGAACATGGTGCAATAACAAGATTATGGATTAAATTAGGTGAAAGCCAATACCTAGAAGAAAACATGTCAGAATATTTCAAATTAGCAGATTTATGTCAAACTATGATTTTGGGATCTATGGAGGATGAGAGAATGTTTAGTGCACTATCATTCTTGAATTCAAAGTTTAGGAACAAGATTGATAAACATATGGATACATGTTTAATATTATATGTAACAAAGTATGACATAAACAATTTTCTATTCGATAGAGCACTAGCTCTTTGGCGATCAGATTGTGATAGAAGGGGAGAATACAACACAAAAAATTCCTCTAATGAAATTGATATGGAATATAATCTTTTGGAGGGTCATAATAATAGTTCATCTACGGATTTTCCTTTTCATAATATAGAAAATGAGGGTCGACATGTTGATGTGAACTGGATATTAATATACCCCAAGATGCTATCTAAACCAATATACACGAGGGGACTCTTATTTTGACTTACATGTTCCATTGATGATTGGAGTTGTAGAAATAATGAATGGAATGACACATGTGATGTGATTCTTGTTAGTTTATTGAATTGTTCCTCCATTTTTGGAGTACATTGAAAAAAGATAATTCTTTATGGGAGCAAGATTACCATTTGTAAATTTGAGATTGCATTTAAGGTAAAAATAGGTTCTATATTTTGTATTAAATAGTGTAACATTGAAGCTACATTTATTTGATCCAATCTATTTTTAAGTTTGATGGTTTGATAATTAACTAAGAAATTCTCTTTTTCCTATCTGTGATAGGAAATGAAGCTGACATTTGATGAAGTTGAGACCTAGCTCTTCACATAGATAATGTCCTAGTATTAAAGGCTAAATAACTAATTAACATGACTTTCACTAACTTATAAGAAAGAATGGGATCATTCAAGACTCAAGTGCATGAAACTTATTGGATTTGTAACTTTGATATATTGGAAAATTTTAATGGTTTGTTTGTTGTTTGCATTTGGACCATTTTTTCAACTTTGGAAATTTGGTTTTATTTTTATTAAAGATTGTGTTAGTCCCTTGAATGCTTCTAGTTCTCATTTGATGCTTGACTGAAGCTTGAGC
>ML841199.1:88207-105341 GCA_009831015.1 Picea engelmannii | reverse complement strand
AAGATATTTAAAAAAAAAAAATTCAAACATTCATCAAGCATAAGAAAATAATCACATATGAGATATACTAACTATAGAACATGAAACGCACGATTTACATGGAAACCCTTTCAGGAGAAAACCAAAAAAAATCTCTTTGTAATTTTTATTTTTTTTTAGTACTGGGGGAATCGACAACTTGTGGTTCTCGTACTTGCATGACACGGGGTCGATACCCATCCACTACCACTATAACCCGATGTGCTTCCACGTAGCCTGCAAGAATGGAGCACAAGTAAATCGGGGTGAGAATCAACCTTGAGACCTCCTTTACATATTTCCTTCCATTTACACGACACTTGCCAATCGGTCTACACCCCTGCGGGTCTCTTTGTAATTATTTTTAGGAACAACCTACTATTACAAATATTTTTAAGTACCAACCTATTTGATACACTAATCCTCACTGGTACAAATTCTGGTAGGAACCAAAATAATCTTACAGATCTTCGTAGACACCAATCTACTAGAGACACTAATCCCCATCGCTAAGAACCAACTTAGTGTTGGAGTTACTTCACACACACCTAGGATTTATTTTTCCTGAGGTTTTTCCTTGTTTATTAGTCATAATTAGTCATTATCCAGTCTCTTATATTTTAGGAGAGAATATTCCACCTGGAGAATATTCTCTTTTAGTTGACACTTCAGTTTGACTAGTTGAGTTGAGTTTAGATGTTGCATTGGTTTTGTCACCATGAAACATTGGGATCATCACCATGATAATGATAAATTTCCTTGGGATCATCACCATAATGGCACATTACCCTTGATTCCATGATCTACTCCTCACTACTCTCTGTTTAATCAGTTAACTGAAGACTAGTTGACTAGTTAACTCAGCTAGGTGGCAGTTCACTCCCGTAAACTGTCTGAGAGACTAGACTAGGTGGAAGTACACTCCCGTAACTGCTGGTATGTGTCCAAATCACTCTATACCACCACTATGGTGCATTGGTTCTCCCCCAGTGGGCACTCATTGAGTTATACAGAGTATATCATGTGTAAATTATTCATTATTCATTACGGTTAATGATAATTCTTCTATTCTTTCTATCCTTCTTCTTCTTTCTCAATTTCTCTTTGCAAACGTGTGTATTATTGTTTATCTAGATCTATTCTGTGCAGGTTAAACACATTTACACTTAGAAAGAGACACTGATGTCTTCGTTTGAGAGACACCAACCTAATATTATAGATCTTCACACACACCAATCTCCACCGCTAAGAACCAACTTAGAAAGAGACACCAACCTCTTTGTGTGAGTTGCATCAACCTTCATCGAGTCTGCTTGCTACTTCGTCCTTCACCAGGTCTAATTGTTGTTTCTTCCTTCACCAAGTCTACTCACTTCTTCTTCCTTCATCGAGTCTTATCACTACTTCTTCCTTTACCAACTTTAACCAAAATTTGAATCTCCAAATGGTAATTTTCCCAAAGTTTTTTGTTTGGGCCTCTTCCCAAGAATGAACTTGTACAACATGCCATAGATCCAATTTTGCAATTCTGATTATGAAATTTTTACCTGAGGTACTTCTCTATGTCTCCTATGTTCTCTAAACTTTTCTGAGTTTGAAGAGTCCCATAAAATAAGTTATAGTGAAAATTCCAAACTGACCTATTTGAAATTGGTTTCAAGAGCATTAAAAAACCCTAACTTCCACAAATCATATCTCAGAAAGTACAGTGAACCAACATTTGAAATTTTTACCTAAGGTACTTTTGTATGTCTTCAATGTTATGTAAAGGTTTTGTAGTCTGAAGAGTCCCATAAAATAATTTATAGGGAAATTCCAAACTGACATGTTTGAAATTGTTCCCAGGACCATTCAGAAACCATAACTTCCATAGAGCATATCTCCGTAAGTACAATGAAACAACATATGAAATTTTTAATTGAGGTACTTATATATGTATCTTATATTATATAAATATTTCATAGTCTCAAGTGTCACAAAAAATAATTTATAGTGAAAATGTCAAACTGGCATGTTTGAAACTGATTTCAAGAGCATATATTTGAAAGTATAACAAACCAACATATGAAATTCTGACCACATATACCCATATATATATCTTCCATATTAGAATGTACTGGGCCATTCAAAATGTGTACTTCTTGGATATACCTTTCTGATGGGCTATAGATAACCCCAAACATAGATCGTATGCAAAAATTATGCCCCGGGGAAGTTGATGTATCAACTAACCACAATAGGGACCACAAACCTTTTGGTGTTTCATCTTCTAGGGTTAGGGTTTTGGATGTTTAGGGTTTTATCATTGATGATTTATGTTAAAATTCCTTTTTGTCTTCTTTGTAATCAACTTCTTTCAAATGAGTGTAGCCGACGCATATCTCTCTTCAGGGATAAGCTACGACAATTGTAGATAGTTTGTGTGCTTTGCATTTTATAGTATTTTGTATTCCATTCATTAATAGAATTTGGGTTTCACTGTATTTTTATATTCTCTGCTATATTTTTTTTCATATCTCATTTCATTCTCAATATAATCTGGATCAATGGTATTAGAGAAATATGCTCTTTATTTTTTCTCAGTGTATGTCCCCGACGAGGTCAGTTTAACAAGAGTTGGGTCTTGAATTGGTTGAATTTGGGGAAGAACACTCCCATCGTCCTAAACAACCTCCCATGGAAGAAGAAAATATAGATGCAATAGCATGAAATTTTATCAAATTGTTGCTCGAGGAATACCTGATGCGACAAAGGAAGGAGATGATGGACAATTTCACCCATATCCTTCGATGGCTTCCAATAACAACAAAGGCACCTTCAACCATCAGCCACTTTGGAGGTGCGACGCCATTCAAGGTACAAGTTAACTTTGATATTCATTTATTTGAAGGCTAGATATACGTCGATGTTGTGGAATTTTTTTTAAGTCTGCTAGAGGGTTATTTCTCTGTCCAATTTTTTTCCAAAAGTGAAAAAATCACCTTCATGCTCCTTAAATCCCTTCCATGTGTCAGATTTTGGTAGGAAACTTACTACGAGCAACATGATCGAGATAAGTCTAAAATTTTTGGTCCATAGCCCACTTGGGTGTATTTTGTTGATGCCCTCAAGGAGAAATAGTACCCTATTGGAAACTACGATGAATAGTACATGAGATGGACAACTTCGTGTCAGGAGAGTGACCAGATGATGCCAAAGTACACCAACATATTCAATACCTTGCACAAAAATATATGTACTAAATATTTTGAGTGGCACCTGGTTCTGATGTACCACAATGTCCTGCATAGGTACATCTAAATAGATATGGATTTCCTGGACATATCCTCACTGGGAGATACTTACCGATATGATATCAAGATCGAGTAAAAGTTCAAGCAAAAGAATAAGTGGGATTTTGGTTCTACAAACCCATCGCAGTAGAAGAACGGTAAAGGTGGCCCTAACTTCCAGAAAAAAATATAGAGCAAGGATGACCATCCCTATGAAAACTAGTCCAAGCCACAAGCAAAGAAGGGTAAAAGGAAGTCACAAAAGGACACTGAAAAGTGGTGCAAGTTCCAAAAAATCCCTTGGAAAAACACTAATGAATGTCGCTCCAAACAATCATTGTTGGCTGAGATGAAATCCTAAAAGATGGATATTGGCTCAAAATCTGATTCAAAACTGGATAAGGGAAAACAGATCATTGACATGGAACCTAGTGTCACCATCGTTACCACAAAGGTCCATACAGAGGAACCAGAGGATCCTGAATAAGGATAGAACCTCTTACACTCACAGATGTGGGTGAAGGGGACCCCACTCCATTTCATTGTTGACAATGATAGCCATAAGAACCTAATATCAACATAGGTCGTCAAGAGGTTGAACCTAGCAATAATGTTGCACCCTTATCCATACACCAACTATTGGCTCATATAGGGATGATACATCCACGTCATCCAACAATGTCGCATACACTATGACATCAAGCCATTCAAATATGAGGTATTTTGTGATGTTTCCCCACTTGAATTTTGTGATATTATTTTAGGACAACCATATATTTGGAAGCGTCATGTTGTTTATAAATATAGGCCCCATAGTGTCATTATTACTTTGGGAGGTCAAATTTACAGTGTACTAGAGGAAGTCCCAACTACTACGGTCTCTTTGATCTCCACAAAGTAATGCAGAAAGGTGATCTCTTAGACTGGGAGATTTCCCCCCTTTATGGTCTAGTTAGAAGGTGAATGGAAGATCATTGCAACCACCAAAACCTATACACGAGGTCTCTCTACATAGTAGAAGCAGGTGGAAAATATTGTAGAAGAACACAAATACATATTTTTCTCACCTACTGGGGTGCCTTTGCACTATCAAATAAAGCACTCAATTGATTTGACACTCGATGATCCTATGCCTAATTTCCCTATATATAGGTGCTCAATTATGGAGAATAAATAATCAAACATTATATCCAAGAGATAATTTTGAAGGGTTATATTAGACCAAGCTTCTCACCTTGTGGGAGCCCAATTTCTCTGGTATAGAAGAAGGATTGGACATGGCGACTTTGTATTCATTACAGAACCATGGAAATGATCAAAATAAAAAAATGTTATCCAATTCCCTATATTGATGATCTTTTATATCAACTCAAGGGAGCCAAGTTTTTCAGTAATATTGATTTGAATTCAAGCTAAAACCAAATGTCAATTGAGAAAATTGATGTATGGAAGAGAACATTCAATTATAAAGAAGGTCGCTTCGAGTGGATGTTCATGCCTTTCATCTTGACTAATGCCCCAACCACATTCATTCATATGATGGATGATATATTGAGACCATTCACAAATTCCTTTGTGGTCGTATATTTGGATAACATCCTCATCTTTAGCAAAAAATGGGAGGAAAATTTGAAGCACATTCAACAAGTCTTGGGAACCCTGCGATAACATAAGTTATATGCCAATTTGGAGAAGTGTTCCTTTTGAATGAAGA
This sequence comes from Picea engelmannii, assembly GCA_009831015.1. Lineage (NCBI taxonomy): Eukaryota > Viridiplantae > Streptophyta > Pinopsida > Pinales > Pinaceae > Picea > Picea engelmannii. Next base: position 100,337 of record ML841199.1, on the reverse strand, counting down.
TAATTCAATATTTGGGATACATCGTGGATGCGTACGGTGTACATGTGAATCCATCCAAGATACAAGTCATTCGCAATTGGCCGAACCTGAAGACACTAACCAAGCTCTGAAGTTTCTTGGAACTTTCCAACTTCTACCATAGGTTACAGTTGGGGTTCTCTCATATCGCTTTGGCTCTAAGCCAAATGACCAACGATGGAGCCAAGGTCAAGTTTGTTTGGGTTGCGTCACAATATAAACTATTTGAGGATTTGAAATTCTGTGTCTACTTAGCACCATTCCTTATTCTTCCAGACCTGTGACAACCATTTGATATTGGTACAGATGCTTCATATTATGCTATCTATGCAATCCTCACTCAAGATGGTCATTTGGTAGCCTATCACAGTGAAACACTATCTAATGTTGTTTGTATATACCCCATCTACAACAAAGAGATGTACTCCATTGTGTAGGCATTTCGACAGCGAAAGCATTACATTTTGGGAAAGGAAAATATCATCCACACTGATCATATGCCTTTGCAATTCATGCAGACACAAGGAAATTTATATAATGACCTCCATCAGAAGTGGTCCACATCCCTGAAGAAATTCCACTTGAACATCAAGTATAAGAAGGTGTTGGAAGCATGCCAAAGCGGAAAGAAAGACGATTTTGGGAAAGAAGGCATGCACGAGGAAAGCGACAGTTGGAATGAAGAGTAGCACGTGCACGTGCATGGAAGACCTAACTTCACTAGGGTTATGGTTTTTGCAATACATTGTAATGCCCGGTGATCCATAAATGTATAAATGTAGATACCTAGGTCTCAGAGGAGGGGGATAATGTTCTATTGTATGAGATACCATATTTTGTAAGGGAGTAAGATCTACTACTTTAGAAGAGATAGAGGTATCAAGAGACTTGTCATAACCTTTTTGTAAGTTGTTGATCTATAGGAGGGTCAGGAGGGTGGATCTTGAGGGTTAGATCGTAGGCTGAGGAGCATGGTGCGATCTAGTCCACCTCATAATAGATCTCGACCCGACTTAGAGGGGTTGTAAAATGCGCGGTGCTATAGTTTTGGAATGACCACAATAAAAGAGCTTAGAGCCAGATATTTGTGGACGTAGCCCAGGAGGGGGTGAACCACGGTAAAAATTGTGTTATGTAATTGGATGCATGTGTTTCATTACTTTTTTCAAGTAGATATTAGTATGATAAATGAATGAGTTGATTATATTCCATGCATAATCGTGAATGATAGTTTATTGAGTTAATAAGTTAAATAGAACTATTAGTGCATACTTCCCATATCTCCACTTAATCCTGGACTGCAAGCACCTGAGTATTGCAGTCACCCATTAAGACTATCTCGAGTGAGACTGCACAACACACTCTGTGTGTTGCATTGCCTTCTAGTTTACCAGGAAGCCCGATAGTTTTAGAGGCTTTGTTGGAATCCGAGGAGACATGAACCCTGGGAAAAGCGTATTGGAGATATAAACTCAGACATATAAATAGTAACCAACAAATGGTTCCATTTTCGTTGATTGGAACAATATAGGATTGAGTAGATGGGATTTGTTGAAAATTTGTAATATCTGCGGAAGGTGGGTAAAAAGAAGACTGAATTGGACGATGAGAAGATGAAGATAATGAACCACTAGAAGGGGATGTTGAGTCTGTGGAATCCCACAAAATAAGAGATCGAAATATGGCTGAAGAAAAAGGAGATAGAGTTTGCACAGAAGGATAACATAAACCCTAGAGTAACACCGCGCAAATACCTTGAGAAGTATGTGTTTACTGATTTACATGAAGTCTTTTTCGATGATTTTCCACACTAATTGCAGGAGTGGATATTGAGGTTGAAGGATAATCATGAAACAAAACGGATCCAATAGTTAGAGTGGACCCCAGTTCAGATTGAGAAGTTACAGCAGGTGAACACAAAATTCACCCGCGCAATAGATTTTTGGCTCGACAATATTGTAGCAGGATTTATAACATAATTTGCAGTCGATACATCGAATTTATACAACACAACAGAGAAATAATTTCTACGCGGGCCTCGAGGAATGTTTATTACACCTCTATATACTTCTATTAAGATACTGCTATATAACAAAGGTGTAATGACAATGGAGTCAGACAACTAAACTTCCTTGTGTGCATGGGGGAAGGGGGGAAGCACTGACAGAAAGAGGAGAAATGGAAGGAGAAGTGGATAAAGGGGATAAGGAGGAATCCTTGGACCCAATCATGATGGATGATGACCAAATCAAGTGGATCATGGCGACAACTAGAAAGTCATGTAGTGGAGTAACCTACCAATACAAGGTGAATACCAAGAAGAGAGTCGTAGCTGTGAGGGAAGGCTTGGCAATTGATGAAGAAGATGTAGAGGATCTCTGAGATGTGGAGCAGATTGAGGAAATCCTACGCGGAACATATGAGAGGAAGACTAGAGGTCCAAGATAGGGAAGAGAAGGAAAAAATCATATCCATGTTAATGTCAGTGTGGAACCCATAAACCCATGTGCGACTAATACACCTAAGAGAAAACCACCATTTAGACAACCTAATTTCGAGAGAAGAAAGACAATAGGAAGTACATATACACAAGGAACAACAACTGGAGGAGTCGGTTCAGGAAGCACTAGTCAAGTATATACACCACGCAGAGGTAGTAGTTCAACATTCAGGATGGCATGACACGATCCCACCATCAGGTTACCAAAATTCAAAGGAGAAGCATCGAAGGACCTGAAAAAGCATTTGTTTATCTGTGAAAATATCTGGGAAGAAAAACATATCATAGACGAAGATACTAAACTTGCACAACTAGCGATTGCACTAAGGGATCATTCACTTAATTGGTATATGAGTTTATCTACAAACAATCCACCAAGGACAACCAAAACGATTGCGGATATCAAGAAATTTCTAATAAACGAGTTTCAGAAGCCAAGTTTAGAGGATCAATACATGAATGAGATGATAAAAATTAGACAGAAACTAGGAGAATCTGTATGGGAGATTGAACACATATTCAAGCGACTGAAAGGAAAATTGAAATATCTCATGACCGATATGCATCACAGGCACCTGTTCGTCAATTCATTGCTACCACACTTAAAATACCCATTGCGACAACAAAATTTTCAGACATAGGAAGAGGCTCTGCAGGCAGCCCTACAACTGGAAGAAAACCAATATCAATAGATGAATCCAACCATTGAAGAGCCGAAGGAGTATTTGAAGAACTTAACATTCCAGCTGAACAAGAACAAAAGTAAGGACAAATGAGAAGTCGTTTGGTGTACCACATGTTGAACCGAAGGACACCACAAGAACGAATGTCCAACATTCATGCAGTATATGGCAGGAAGAATGCCAAATCCATTACCAACAATAGGGATATGGAGTGAAATTTGTAAGAAACTGGGCCATGATCCATATCATTTCCCAATGATTCAGAAATACTAGACAGTTCCAAAGAGTTCATATTGTAACTTTTGCAAGTCAGTGGGCCACGATGACAAAGATTGTAGAACTATGGATTTGATGCAAGAAAGAACATCAAACACATATAGAGTACAAGAAGAAATGATGACTGGGAAAGATGCACCACAATTTAACCAAGTTCCAGCCTTGTACAACACTACGCAGTAGCCGTATAATACTGCACAACAACCATATAATATTGCACAACCACAATACAACACAACGCAACCTCAGTACAATACCGCACAGTAAAATCAGGTACCTTAGTATAACTTGCTAAGAGGATATTGAGCTAGATACAGAGGTGGAGGATGAGCAAGAGGAGGATTTCGAAGAGGTAGAGGACCAGTGGTATGTCACAACTGTCAACAATCAGAGTATTATGAAAGAGAATGTCCACTTCCACTAACAACTTGTATGTATTGTCGCGCATCGGATCATGACACGGAAGAATGTAAGACATTACTGGGAAAGATCCAGGAAAAGAGGAATCAAAACAACCAGAATGTTTAATGGATTTCAGCTGAAACAAGGGATGAAGGATGAAACATAAATATAGTTACGTGTGGAGGAGAGAAAACAGGGAATGACACAGTCCAACAAGAACCTCTACAACACCAATGGGTGAAGAAGAACACTGAACCATGGAAGAAGTTCAATGCACAAAATGAAAAGAATATATTTAAGCAGGCCAGACAAGAATTTCATAAGGATGACATTGCGTCTAATTCAACTGCACAACAGATTAAAGAGGCTCTAGAGTACGAGATGCCTCTATCATTTAATCATACTAAAGAAATGCAGGCCCTGGGACAAGTAAGTATAATCAAATGATTTTTGCAATCATGTGTAAAAGTGTTGAATGATCCAACATCTGTCAAAATATTGCAAAACATATTAGAAAGATGTAGCATAGAGACATAAGGAAAACTAGAACAAAAAATAGTCAATCACCTACATACAAGGAGAATAACAAGTAGAGAGTTCAGGCTGAATGCTAACATCAAATATTTCAACATGGGAGATATCATACTGGATCTAGGATTTGAAGTCAATGTATTACCCAAGAAAACATGGCAATGTATGGGAGATCCCACATTGGGATATTCACCTGTTCAACTAAAACTAGCAAACCAACACAGATTTCTACCAATTGGCAGACTGAAAGGAGTAAAAATAGACCTGGATGGAGTGCGCACTAAAGAAGACTTTGAAGTGATTGAAATAGTGGACGACACAACACCATATCCAACATTGCTTGGATTGGACTGTGCGTTTGATAACTAGGCCATAATCAATTTAAAGACACAAAAAATGGCATTTAAGTCAGGAGAATATTGGGTCATCACGCCATTAGACCCATCATAAGGGGAAAAGTTTTTAGAACCCACTTGCTTAGACTTATAGGAAATTATCCAGTTGTATGTAACAACTACGCATGATGAGGATTACGTAAACCCAACTACATATGAGATACTCAGTTGGCGAAGCATTACTTCGTGTGCGAAAAACTCAAATACATGTTTAGAAAAATGACAACAAAGGCTACACGAAGTTTCCACAAGAAGATGTGTAAGAATAGACCACGCAGTAAGATGGGTAGGCACAGAGATAAGGGAACCACCCAGTTTCCACAGAGTGAATGATATAAAATAATTCTTGGCACAATACGAAGATGAAGTGTTATAAAATCATATACTCTTACCACTTGATATAGAACTCAATACCACACCTGCAATATGGCGGGGTGCACACAAGGAAACAATCACAGATTGGTACCAATGTAAGCGATTACTGTGCATAAGGTTTGGTGTAGAACAAAGAAGCAACTAGTAGAAAAAGTATGATGGAGAGGGGGCACTAGAAGAACACTTGGATAAGTGTAGAGCACTGTGGAAAATGACACCCCCAGAGGAATGGCCTCATCATTTCATACACACTCTAGAAGGCATACCAACAAACTGGTATACAAACCAGGAATTGCACAGAGGAACTTCTAGGACAATACTACAACATAATTTTACAGTCACTTTCTCATTCGAGCATGAGAACCCCAACATAGATGAAACACTTAAATAGATAAGAGGAATGATCTTCATTAATGAACCACAAGTCAAAATCATAACAGAACAACAACAACGAAACATACAGATAGTGAAAGAACTATTTTCATGCTACCATGTACAGGAGGAAGCACCCGATGAAGACAATCTGCATGATATTCAGATCGAGGAAGAAGAAGGCGAAAGATAAGTGGAAGGTCCACCTATAGAATCATAGGTAATTGTTGTGGCGATCAAGGTGAAGAAAGACAACATTGAGACAATTGAGAATCCCAAAATTGCCAGCATTGGAGACTACTGGGATGAGAAAACAATAGAAAGCATAACAAATTTATTGTGCTAGTACAGTGACATGTTCCCCACAACATTTATAGAAATGAAGGGCATAGAAGGAGAGATAGATACCACTCAGATCTGAAGCAAGACCGATCAGACAACGACCATACATACTAAACTTGATATATAAGAAGAAAGTTAAAGCCAAGATCAATAGAATTCTTGAAGCCAGAATCATAGAACCTGTGGAAGAATCAAAATGGATAAGCCCGATGGTAGTTCAGGAGAAAAAACAAGGTAGGATAAGAATATGCCTCGAATTGAGGAATTTGAACAATGCCTGCCTACATGACCCGTTCCCTACACCTTTCATGGATGAAGTGTTGGAGAACGTAGGAGGACACAAAGTTTACTCATTCACTGATGGATTCTCAGGCTACCACTAGATCAAGATAGCATAGGAAGACAAATACAAGACCATGTTTTCTACAGAATGGGGATCCAACCAGTACACATTCATGCCATTTGGACTAAAGAATGCACCAAAAATATTTTCCAGAGTAGTCATCGCTGCATTTAAGGAATTTATCCACCAATTTCTAGAGGTATACTTGGACGATTGGATAGTCTATAGTTTGTTGAAAGACCATGTAGAGGTCTTACGACTAATTTTAGAAATATGAAGGCAGTGCCAGATATCGTTAAACATCAAGAAATGTATCTTCAGAACACCGTTTGGGATGCTTTTGGGCCATATAGTATGCAAACAAGGCTTACTAGTAGATCCTGCAAATATTGCAGTAATTGTTAACTTGCCACCACCAAAAACAGTTCGTCAACTAAGAGTGACATTGAGACACACAAGGTACTACAGAAAATTTAGCAAAGGGTACGCGCAGATTACCACGCCAATGGAGAAATTGTTAAGGAAAGACACAAAGTTTCAGTGGAATGAATATTGTCAACACGGTCTAGATACGCTGAAAGAAAATATGGTAACAACACCAATACTAGTATTTCCAGACTGAGATAAGACATTCCATGTGCATGCAGATGCATCATCCATAACACTTGGAGTTATTCTGGCGCAGCTAGGAGCAGGAGATTTAGATCATCCCATAGCGTTCCCAAGCAGAAAACTATCAGAATCAAAGAAAAACTACAACACAAGAGAAAGGGAAGGCCTAGATATGGTCTATGCACTGCAGAATTTCAGACACTACTTATTGGGAAAACATTTTAAGATGTTCATAGATCTATCAGCCCTTAAATACCTAGTCAACAAGCCATTGTTTGGGGGGACAATCTATCAATGGTTACTATTGTTTCAAGAATTTGACTTTGAAGTAATAAATTGAATGCAGGACCTGACCATCTATCAAGGGTCACGAACATAGAAGAACCTACAAATTTAGAGGACAAATTTCCAGACGCACAATTATTTTTAGTCCAGATCCTCGATGAACACTTTGCAAATATCATCCAGTACTTGAGTATAGGTACTGTGCCACATGAATACAACACCGTTAAAAAGAACAACCTGGTATTCCGAGCTACCGACTGTTAGTTGATCGCAGGACACTTATACAAAATGGGAGCAGACAACATCTTGCGAAGATATGTGCTAGAACATGAAATACCAAGAGTTTTAGCAGAAGCCCATGAGGGAATAGCAAGAGGAAACTATGCAGGTAGAGCTACCGCACATAAGGTATTATGTTCAAGACTATGGTGCTCGACCATTCACATAGACTTGAACGAATACTGACAGAGATGTGATGTCTGTCAGAGGGTTGGTAAATCCAATAGAATGGACGAGATGCCATTACGACCACATGTAACGTTGTAGGTATTTGAAAAATGGGAAATATAATTTGTGGGACCAATTAACCCACCAACAAAAAGGATAGGAGAAAGTTACATTATCACCACAATAGAATACCTGACAAGATGGGTAGAAGCAGTACCAGTGAAAGATTGCAGCGCAGAAACAACATCACACTTTCTATTTGAACAAGTAATCACGAGATTTGGTCGCCCAATAATTTTGATGAGCGACCAAGGAACTCACTTCACTAACAAAACTATTAAGGCCATGACTGAAGAAATTGAAGTCCATCATCAAAAGAACACTCCATATCACCCACAAGAAAATGGAATAGTGGAAGCATTTAACAAAATTCTTGAGAATGCACTAACGAAGATCTATAATGTCAACAAGGATGATTGGGACCTCAAAATACCAACAGTATTGTGGGCATACAGGACCACACGAAATAATTTGATAGGACACACACCATTCATATTCATATATGACCAAGAATCAGTAGTGCCACTAGAAGTTTTGGTACCCAGTCTGCGCATAGCAGCAATTACACACATGACAAAACGAGGTGCAGTATAGGAGAGGCTGAATCAACTGATGATCATGGAGTAAGATCGGATCCTAGCAGGGTTCCACCAACAAGTTCAGAAAGAAAGGGACAAATATTGGCATGACATAAACATCAAGAAGAAATCTTTCAAGGAAGGAGACTTAGTGTTGATGTATGAAAATAAATCAATTCAGCATCTAGGAAGACTCACAATGCACTAGTTAGGACCATATGAGGTAAAAAATGTCACAGATGGGGGAGTTGTACAACTGAAAGACATAGGAGGCGCATAACTCATAGGGATGTCAATGGAATCTGACTGAAGTTGTACAAGGACAGTCGACCACCCATAACTTAAAAATCACCGCACAGTCTAAAAAAAAACAGGATATCAAATGACACCAACCGAGAAACATCGCGTTGAAAGGAGAAGGAGCCACACACTTAGGAATATGAACCCAGTGAATACAAGGCCAATGGTTAGTTCAAACTAGAAACAAGCAGAAAAGGAAAAGATGACAAGATAAGTGCTAAGTGATGAAGGCAAGCATAATTGAATGCCGAAAATGACTGACGGGATGCCACATTAATCGCACCAACTGGAGACAGTGAGGGGGAGTAATGGAAAGTACAAAAGAACTAAAGGTCCATTGAATCTGTCATAAAGGTAACGTCTTCGACAAGCTTCACATGATGCCCATATAAAGCAAGGACACGAGAGCCTAGGGATTATTTACGAAAGTAGAAAAAGGCAGAAAGCGATAGAGTATACCAAGAACATAGCGAAGATTACAGAGGTTGCAGAGGCTACTGATCACAGTGGATGATAAAATCCTACCACCATGGAAACACCAAAGCAAGAAGAACCGAGCTAGACTGCTATACACTCTAGAGTTAGGACCAGAGCACAAACACAATTGCAGGAAAGAGAACAACAACCACCAGAGGTCGTCAATGTGGATGAAATCCCATCACCGGATACATAACTCGAAAACCCCACACCCATTTTGGAGGAAAAATGGAAGACATAACCAACAAGCATGGACGTGGATATGCCAGAAGAAGGGCAAGGCCAAAAAAATGCAGACACAGGAAGCCAAGAGAAACTAGGAAACCCTGAAGAAGCCCCAAGAGTCAATGGGACGACACCAAAACCAGAAGCAGCAGCCGAGCCAGAAGAGTCACAGAAAACCGTGTTGGAACACCCACAGGAGGGGGCAGTGGAAGATGTCATGAGATAGCCGGAACAATATACTAAAGAATGACCAATGGGGGTTGGAACCTTGATTCAGCCACCACCACAAAAGGACAAGTAGATAACACCTAGATGACTGCACAAACAACTCGTTGCAACAATTGTTTTTCCGTGCATACTAGAAGGGGTACGGGTAAAAGCAAATTTGTTGGGGTATGTAGAAAATCTCAAGTACTCATACCATGATGTAACAAGCACAGAAAAGTTCTTGGAGTTCGTGAAACAAGTCTACCTATAGACCGTGGGTGTAAATCCCTTTATGGAACTGATTCATCAACCACTCCAGTGGGCAACAGGACTAGCCAAAATGGGCATTTTAGGTCTATTGGAACTACCACACTTTGGCAGAGGATAGTATGCCAATAGTTGATGGCAATCACACATGGTGGAGATTTGTGGCGGGACAAGCTTGTCTCAATAGACATAGAGCTCATTGCACACATCACAGGGCTGCCATCATGGGGCATGGATCCCGCACAATTTCTCAAGGACAAAACAAAGGAGAAAGCACTCGCCAAGGAGATGAAAATGAAATACGAATCTGAAAGGGGGACGTGAGGAATCACTATAAAATGGATCAGTGACATAGAGACAAAAATGGCCGCAAAATCATGTCCTGCAAGATGCTCAGAAAATGTCGTAAGGAGGAAGTCTCGGCCGAGATTGTTGCACTTGCAGCACAGTGTGCCGAGGGCACCACAGTCATCTAGCCCCCTTATCTTTTAAATCTGTTTCTAGATGACTGCAAGGATGCGCAGGATCTGGGGAAAAAATTTCACTGCAAATGGTTGATCATGCTGATAGCCATTATGGGATGGAAGGAACTGAGATATGCATTTTTCTCCACCAGAACCAAAACCAATCATGGAGCGAGATACTTATTGCTTGGCATCACTTCAAATGCCAGGAATAGAAAAATGAACACAACTATATTCGAAGGATACCTTGGCAATCTGTAAGATACCATCGCCAACCTTTGGAGAATAACACCACAGGCTCTTGCCTACTATCAAGGCATAGCTAACTTCAAGGAAATTTGACATGCGATGTGGATTCAGACGTGGAAGGATACCAACAAGCAATGGCTACAACTGTGCTAATCACAGAGGGGGATATAGAAATGGCCATCAAGGATTGGGAAGATGATTGGAGGATTCCAATCCTCACTCAAGACATACTTGTAGGGGTAGAGGAGGAGGAAGCAAGGCAAGAACATACACATGATGAGGAGGCAGGACAAGAATAGACACAACCCCGGGAAGTCACAGTGCCCAAGAAACAAAGGATGGGTCAAACCAAACCAAAGAAGACGAAAGGAGGGACATCCAAGATAGGAACCCAGAAGGGGAAGAAGAATACTACATAGGCGCCCCAAGTACAACAAAAATAGGTCGAGGCAACGCAGGGGACTGCACCAAGTCCTAATACACAAGAGTGAGGCCCGACTAAGGGACCAACTACTTAGATGGGGGGTGCATGCAAGAATACGAAGGCGCATAGAACACCTCTCGAATACACAATCACGAAGGATGATGCAGACATGGTAGCCCAAATGGTACAAGATCGCACATTCGAGGATTTTGAGAATGTTGCGCGCCGAGACATAATTGAAGAAGAGATAGAAAACATGCGACAACTCCTCAAGAAGATCAGGGAAGCACAGGTAGTCGACAACAACATAGAAACATGGTCGCGAGCATCACAGACAGAAGGAGAACCTGAAGCAAGCAAGAGGGATACAGTCCACACAATACCGCAAGCAAGTGCAATGTTTCACGTTACACCTAACATGTTGTGCATGGACGAGATCGTGGGGAAAACACCCCTAAAATACTTAGCTCAATTGTAGTCGATATTGTTGCGGATACTAGCCAAGGCCTTATGTAAACTTCAAGTTATCGTAAAATAACAAGTACAGTCTCGCGCACGAACATACCTATTAGAATTGGAGCAGGAAAAAGAAAAGCGGGAGGAATTGGAATTGATATATGAGTAGGCCAAGATCGAGACCAAAGAGGAGAGGGAACGTGTGACCAGATTGGAACAAAATGTGGTCGGAGCTTACGAGAATATTCCAAAGACCACGCAAAGGGACGAACTCACAACAACAGAGAAGATTGATCAGATTGCGTAGACACTCGATCAATATCAACAGGAGATCAAGATTCTTCATGAGCAGCTCACACCTACCACTCCACCAGAGGTAAGGGAGCAAAGGAAGCAGGAGGCAACAAAGAAGATACAGGAGATAGAATGACAAGTCAGCGCAGCAGCCGACTTGTTTGACAAAGCAACACAACTCTGGACAAAGTTGGAAGAGTATTAGCAGGTCCAACAGTCGGACAAAGAAGAAGAAAGGATAAGCGTAGATATCCAATACCTCAAGCAGAGGCAGAAGACAATGTCCATCACAGAGCACGTCAAAAGGGCGCAAGATATTAAGAGATTACAGGCATAACTCACCAATGTGTAGACGCAAAAAAAGAAGCGCCAGGCTCAAATGGAACCGCTCCAGAAGCGAGTAGTAGAGGTCATCGCACAGGAAGAGGAATCCAAGATATATATGGCACAAACCCAGGCAGAGTGTGTAGGGTTGATCAGTGACGAGATTTCAGTATCGACAGTAGACGCACTCAAGGAGAAGACCGCGCAGGTTCAAAAGCAAGCAA
>ML841199.1:72135-88107 GCA_009831015.1 Picea engelmannii | reverse complement strand
TCATACATCAACACTAAGTCTCCTTCCTTGAAAGATTTCTTCTTGATGTTTATGTCATGCCAATATTTGTCCCTTTCTTTCTGAACTTGTTGGTGGAACCCTGCTAGGATCCGATCTTACTCCATGATCATCAGTTGATTCAGCCTCTCCTATACTGCACCTCGTTTTGTCATGTGTGTAATTGCTGCTATGCGCAGACTGGGTACCAAAACTTCTAGTGGCACTACTGATTCTTGGTCATATATGAATATGAATGGTGTGTGTCCTATCAAATTATTTCGTGTGGTCCTGTATGCCCACAATACTGTTGGTATTTTGAGGTCCCAATCATCCTTGTTGACATTATAGATCTTCGTTAGTGCATTCTCAAGAATTTTGTTAAATGCTTCCACTATTCCATTTTCTTGTGGGTGATATGGAGTGTTCTTTTGATGATGGACTTCAATTTCTTCAGTCATGGCCTTAATAGTTTTGTTAGTGAAGTGAGTTCCTTGGTCGCTCATCAAAATTATTGGGCGACCAAATCTCGTGATTACTTGTTCAAATAGAAAGTGTGATGTTGTTTCTGCGCTGCAATCTTTCACTGGTACTGCTTCTACCCATCTTGTCAGGTATTCTATTGTGGTGATAATGTAACTTTCTCCTATCCTTTTTGTTGGTGGGTTAATTGGTCCCACAAATTATATTTCCCATTTTTCAAATACCTACAACGTTACATGTGGTCGTAATGGCATCTCGTCCATTCTATTGGATTTACCAACCCTCTGACAGACATCACATCTCTGTCAGTATTCGTTCAAGTCTATGTGAATGGTCGAGCACCATAGTCTTGAACATAATACCTTATGTGCGGTAGCTCTACCTGCATAGTTTCCTCTTGCTATTCCCTCATGGGCTTCTGCTAAAACTCTTGGTATTTCATGTTCTAGCACATATCTTCGCAAGATGTTGTCTGCTCCCATTTTGTATAAGTGTCCTGCGATCAACTAACAGTCGGTAGCTCGGAATACCAGGTTGTTCTTTTTAACGGTGTTGTATTCATGTGGCACAGTACCTATACTCAAGTACTGGATGATATTTGCAAAGTGTTCATCGAGGATCTGGACTAAAAATAATTGTGCGTCTGGAAATTTGTCCTCTAAATTTGTAGGTTCTTCTATGTTCGTGACCCTTGATAGATGGTCAGGTCCTGCATTCAATTTATTACTTCAAAGTCAAATTCTTGAAACAATAGTAACCATTGATAGATTGTCCCCCCAAACAATGGCTTGTTGACTAGGTATTTAAGGGCTGATAGATCTATGAACATCTTAAAATGTTTTCCCAATAAGTAGTGTCTGAAATTCTGCAGTGCATAGACCATATCTAGGCCTTCCCTTTCTCTTGTGTTGTAGTTTTTCTTTGATTCTGATAGTTTTCTGCTTGGGAACGCTATGGGATGATCTAAATCTCCTGCTCCTAGCTGCGCCAGAATAACTCCAAGTGTTATGGATGATGCATCTGCATGCACATGGAATGTCTTATCTCAGTCTGGAAATACTAGTATTGGTGTTGTTACCATATTTTCTTTCAGCGTATCTAGACCGTGTTGACAATATTCATTCCACTGAAACTTTGTGTCTTTCCTTAACAATTTCTCCATTGGCGTGGTAATCTGCGCGTACCCTTTGCTAAATTTTCTGTAGTACCTTGTGTGTCTCAATGTCACTCTTAGTTGACGAACTGTTTTTGGTGGTGGCAAGTTAACAATTACTGCAATATTTGCAGGATCTACTAGTAAGCCTTGTTTGCATACTATATGGCCCAAAAGCATCCCAAACGGTGTTCTGAAGATACATTTCTTGATGTTTAACGATATCTGGCACTGCCTTCATATTTCTAAAATTAGTCGTAAGACCTCTACATGGTCTTTCAACAAACTATAGACTATCCAATCGTCCAAGTATACCTCTAGAAATTGGTGGATAAATTCCTTAAATGCAGCGATGACTACTCTGGAAAATATTTTTGGTGCATTCTTTAGTCCAAATGGCATGAATGTGTACTGGTTGGATCCCCATTCTGTAGAAAACATGGTCTTGTATTTGTCTTCCTATGCTATCTTGATCTAGTGGTAGCCTGAGAATCCATCAGTGAATGAGTAAACTTTGTGTCCTCCTACGTTCTCCAACACTTCATCCATGAAAGGTGTAGGGAACGGGTCATGTAGGCAGGCATTGTTCAAATTCCTCAATTCGAGGCATATTCTTATCCTACCTTGTTTTTTCTCCTGAACTACCATCGGGCTTATCCATTTTGATTCTTCCACAGGTTCTATGATTCTGGCTTCAAGAATTCTATTGATCTTGGCTTTAACTTTCTTCTTATATATCAAGTTTAGTATGTATGGTCGTTGTCTGATCGGTCTTGCTTCAGATCTGAGTGGTATCTATCTCTCCTTCTATGCCCTTCATTTCTATAAATGTTGTGGGGAACATGTCACTGTACTAGCACAATAAATTTGTTATGCTTTCTATTGTTTTCTCATCCCAGTAGTCTCCAATGCTGGCAATTTTGGGATTCTCAATTGTCTCAATGTTGTCTTTCTTCACCTTGATCGCCACAACAATTACCTATGATTCTATAGGTGGACCTTCCACTTATCTTTCGCCTTCTTCTTCCTCGATCTGAATATCATGCAGATTGTCTTCATCGGGTGCTTCCTCCTGTACATGGTAGCATGAAAATAGTTCTTTCACTATCTGTATGTTTCGTTGTTGTTGTTCTGTTATGATTTTGACTTGTGGTTCATTAATGAAGATCATTCCTCTTATCTATTTAAGTGTTTCATCTATGTTGGGGTTCTCATGCTCGAATGAGAAAGTGACTGTAAAATTATGTTGTAGTATTGTCCTAGAAGTTCCTCTGTGCAATTCCTGGTTTGTATACCAGTTTGTTGGTATGCCTTCTAGAGTGTGTATGAAATGATGAGGCCATTCCTCTGGGGGTGTCATTTTCCACAGTGCTCTACACTTATCCAAGTGTTCTTCTAGTGCCCCCTCTCCATCATACTTTTTCTACTAGTTGCTTCTTTGTTCTACACCAAACCTTATGCACAGTAATCGCTTACATTGGTACCAATCTGTGATTGTTTCCTTGTGTGCACCCCGCCATATTGCAGGTGTGGTATTGAGTTCTATATCAAGTGGTAAGAGTATATGATTTTATAACACTTCATCTTCGTATTGTGCCAAGAATTATTTTATATCATTCACTCTGTGGAAACTGGGTGGTTCCCTTATCTCTGTGCCTACCCATCTTACTGCGTGGTCTATTCTTACACATCTTCTTGTGGAAACTTCGTGTAGCCTTTGTTGTCATTTTTCTAAACATGTATTTGAGTTTTTCGCACACGAAGTAATGCTTCGCCAACTGAGTATCTCATATGTAGTTGGGTTTACGTAATCCTCATCATGCGTAGTTGTTACATACAACTGGATAATTTCCTATAAGTCTAAGCAAGTGGGTTCTAAAAACTTTTCCCCTTATGATGGGTCTAATGGCGTGATGACCCAATATTCTCCTGACTTAAATGCCATTTTTTGTGTCTTTAAATTGATTATGGCCTAGTTATCAAACGCACAGTCCAATCCAAGCAATGTTGGATATGGTGTTGTGTCGTCCACTATTTCAATCACTTCAAAGTCTTCTTTAGTGCGCACTCCATCCAGGTCTATTTTTACTCCTTTCAGTCTGCCAATTGGTAGAAATCTGTGTTGGTTTGCTAGTTTTAGTTGAACAGGTGAATATCCCAATGTGGGATCTCCCATACATTGCCATGTTTTCTTGGGTAATACATTGACTTCAAATCCTAGATCCAGTATGATATCTCCCATGTTGAAATATTTGATGTTAGCATTCAGCCTGAACTCTCTACTTGTTATTCTCCTTGTATGTAGGTGATTGACTATTTTTTGTTCTAGTTTTCCTTATGTCTCTATGCTACATCTTTCTAATATGTTTTGCAATATTTTGACAGATGTTGGATCATTCAACACTTTTACACATGATTGCAAAAATCATTTGATTATACTTACTTGTCCCAGGGCCTGCATTTCTTTAGTATGATTAAATGATAGAGGCATCTCGTACTCTAGAGCCTCTTTAATCTGTTGTGCAGTTGAATTAGACGCAATGTCATCCTTATGAAATTCTTGTCTGGCCTGCTTAAATATATTCTTTTCATTTTGTGCATTGAACTTCTTCCATGGTTCAGTGTTCTTCTTCACCCATTGGTGTTGTAGAGGTTCTTGTTGGACTGTGTCATTCCCTGTTTTCTCTCCTCCACACGTAACTATATTTATGTTTCATCCTTCATCCCTTGTTTCAGCTGAAATCCATTAAACATTCTGGTTGTTTTGATTCCTCTTTTCCTGGATCTTTCCCAGTAATGTCTTACATTCTTCCGTGTCATGATCCGATGCGCGACAATACATACAAGTTGTTAGTGGAAGTGGACATTCTCTTTCATAATACTCTGATTGTTGACAGTTGTGACATACCACTGGTCCTCTACCTCTTCGAAATCCTCCTCTTGCTCATCCTCCACCTCTGTATCTAGCTCAATATCCTCTTAGCAAGTTATACTAAGGTACCTGATTTTACTGTGCGGTATTGTACTGAGGTTGCGTTGTGTTGTATTGTGGTTGTGCAATATTATATGGTTGTTGTGCAGTATTATACGGCTACTGCGTAGTGTTGTACAAGGCTGGAACTTGGTTAAATTGTGGTGCATCTTTCCCAGTCATCATTTCTTCTTGTACTCTATATGTGTTTGATGTTCTTTCTTGCATCAAATCCATAGTTCTACAATCTTTGTCATCGTGGCCCACTGACTTGCAAAAGTTACAATATGAACTCTTTGGAACTGTCTAGTATTTCTGAATCATTGGGAAATGATATGGATCATGGCCCAGTTTCTTACAAATTTCACTCCATATCCCTATTGTTGGTAATGGATTTGGCATTCTTCCTGCCATATACTGCATGAATGTTGGACATTCGTTCTTGTGGTGTCCTTCGGTTCAACATGTGGTACACCAAACGACTTCTCATTTGTCCTTACTTTTGTTCTTGTTCAGCTGGAATGTTAAGTTCTTCAAATACTCCTTCGGCTCTTCAATGGTTGGATTCATCTATTGATATTGGTTTTCTTCCAGTTGTAGGGCTGCCTGCAGAGCCTCTTCCTATGTCTGAAAATTTTGTTGTCGCAATGGGTATTTTAAGTGTGGTAGCAATGAATTGACGAACAGGTGCCTGTGATGCATATCGGTCATGAGATATTTCAATTTTCCTTTCAGTCGCTTGAATATGTGTTCAATCTCCCATACAGATTCTCCTAGTTTCTGTCTAATTTTTATCATCTCATTCATGTATTGATCCTCTAAACTTGGCTTCTGAAACTCGTTTATTAGAAATTTCTTGATATCCGCAATCGTTTTGGTTGTCCTTGGTGGATTGTTTGTAGATAAACTCATATACCAATTAAGTGAATGATCCCTTAGTGCAATCGCTAGTTGTGCAAGTTTAGTATCTTCGTCTATGATATGTTTTTCTTCCCAGATATTTTCACAGATAAACAAATGCTTTTTCAGGTCCTTCGATGCTTCTCCTTTGAATTTTGGTAACCTGATGGTGGGATCGTGTCATGCCATCCTGAATGTTGAACTACTACCTCTGCGTGGTGTATATACTTGACTAGTGCTTCCTGAACCGACTCCTCCAGTTGTTGTTCCTTGTGTATATGTACTTCCTATTGTCTTTCTTCTCTCGAAATTAGGTTGTCTAAATGGTGGTTTTCTCTTAGGTGTATTAGTCGCACATGGGTTTATGGGTTCCACACTGACATTAACATGGATATGATTTTTTCCTTCTCTTCCCTATCTTGGACCTCTAGTCTTCCTCTCATATGTTCCGCGTAGGATTTCCTCAATCTGCTCCACATCTCAGAGATCCTCTACATCTTCTTCATCAATTGCCAAGCCTTCCCTCACAGCTACGACTCTCTTCTTGGTATTCACCTTGTATTGGTAGGTTACTCCACTACATGACTTTCTAGTTGTCGCCATGATCCACTTGATTTGGTCATCATCCATCATGATTGGGTCCAAGGATTCCTCCTTATCCCCTTTATCCACTTCTCCTTCCATTTCTCCTCTTTCTGTCAGTGCTTCCCCCCTTCCCCCATGCACACAAGGAAGTTTAGTTGTCTGACTCCATTGTCATTACACCTTTGTTATATAGCAGTATCTTAATAGAAGTATATAGAGGTGTAATAAACATTCCTCGAGGCCCGCGTAGAAATTATTTCTCTGTTGTGTTGTATAAATTCGATGTATCGACTGCAAATTATGTTATAAATCCTGCTACAATATTGTCGAGCCAAAAATCTATTGCGCGGGTGAATTTTGTGTTCACCTGCTGTAACTTCTCAATCTGAACTGGGGTCCACTCTAACTATTGGATCCGTTTTGTTTCATGATTATCCTTCAACCTCAATATCCACTCCTGCAATTAGTGTGGAAAATCATCGAAAAAGACTTCATGTAAATCAGTAAACACATACTTCTCAAGGTATTTGCGCGGTGTTACTCTAGGGTTTATGTTATCCTTCTGTGCAAACTCTATCTCCTTTTTCTTCAGCCATATTTCGATCTCTTATTTTGTGGGATTCCACAGACTCAACATCCCCTTCTAGTGGTTCATTATCTTCATCTTCTCATCGTCCAATTCAGTCTTCTTTTTACCCACCTTCCGCAGATATTACAAATTTTCAACAAATCCCATCTACTCAATCCTATATTGTTCCAATCAACGAAAATGGAACCATTTGTTGGTTACTATTTATATGTCTGAGTTTATATCTCCAATACGCTTTTCCCAGGGTTCATGTCTCCTCGGATTCCAACAAAGCCTCTAAAACTATCGGGCTTCCTGGTAAACTAGAAGGCAATGCAACACACAGAGTGTGTTGTGCAGTCTCACTCGAGATAGTCTTAATGGGTGACTGCAATACTCAGGTGCTTGCAGTCCAGGATTAAGTGGAGATATGGGAAGTATGCACTAATAGTTCTATTTAACTTATTAACTCAATAAACTATCATTCACGATTATGCATGGAATATAATCAACTCATTCATTTATCATACTAATATCTACTTGAAAAAAGTAATGAAACACATGCATCCAATTACATAACACAATTTTTACCGTGGTTCACCCCCTCCTGGGCTACGTCCACAAATATCTGGCTCTAAGCTCTTTTATTGTGGTCATTCCAAAACTATAGCACCGCGCATTTTACAACCCCTCTAAGTCGGGTCGAGATCTATTATGAGGTGGACTAGATCGCACCATGCTCCTCAGCCTACGATCTAACCCTCAAGATCCACCCTCCTGACCCTCCTATAGATCAACAACTTACAAAAAGGTTATGACAAGTCTCTTGATACCTCTATCTCTTCTAAAGTAGTAGATCTTACTCCCTTACAAAATATGGTATCTCATACAATAGAACATTATCCCCCTCCTCTGAGACCTAGGTATCTACATTTATACATTTATGGATCACCGGGCATTACAATGTATTGCAAAAACCATAACCCTAGTGAAGTTAGGTCTTCCATGCACGTGCACGTGCTACTCTTCATTCCAACTGTCGCTTTCCTCGTGCATGCCTTCTTTCCCAAAATCGTCTTTCTTTCCGCTTTGGCATGCTTCCAACACCTTCTTATACTTGATGTTCAAGTGGAATTTCTTCAGGGATGTGGACCACTTCTGATGGAGGTCATTATATAAATTTCCTTGTGTCTGCATGAATTGCAAAGGCATATGATCAGTGTGGATGATATTTTCCTTTCCCAAAATGTAATGCTTTCGCTGTCGAAATGCCTACACAATGGAGTACATCTCTTTGTTGTAGATGGGGTATATACAAACAACATTAGATAGTGTTTCACTGTGATAGGCTACCAAATGACCATCTTGAGTGAGGATTGCATAGATAGCATAATATGAAGCATCTGTACCAATATCAAATGGTTGTCACAGGTCTGGAAGAATAAGGAATGGTGCTAAGTAGACACAGAATTTCAAATCCTCAAATAGTTTATATTGTGACGCAACCCAAACAAACTTGACCTTGGCTCCATCGTTGGTCATTTGGCTTAGAGCCAAAGCGATATGAGAGAACCCCAACTGTAACCTATGGTAGAAGTTGGAAAGTTCCAAGAAACTTCAGAGCTTGGTTAGTGTCTTCAGGTTCGGCCAATTGCGAATGACTTGTATCTTGGATGGATTCACATGTACACCGTACGCATCCACGATGTATCCCAAATATTGAATTATCTTCATTCAAAAGGAACACTTCTCCAAATTGGCATATAACTTATGTTATCGCAGGGTTCCCAAGACTTGTTGAATGTGCTTCAAATTTTCCTCCCATTTTTTGCTAAAGATGAGGATGTTATCCAAATATACGACCACAAAGGAATTTGTGAATGGTCTCAATATATCATCCATCATATGAATGAATGTGGTTGGGGCATTAGTCAAGATGAAAGGCATGAACATCCACTCGAAGCGACCTTCTTTATAATTGAATGTTCTCTTCCATACATCAATTTTCTCAATTGACATTTGGTTTTAGCTTGAATTCAAATCAATATTACTGAAAAACTTGGCTCCCTTGAGTTGATATAAAAGATCATCAATATAGGGAATTGGATAACATTTTTTTATTTTGATCATTTCCATGGTTCTGTAATGAATACAAAGTCGCCATGTCCAATCCTTCTTCTATACCAGAGAAATTGGGCTCCCACAAGGTGAGAAGCTTGGTCTAATATAACCCTTCAAAATTATCTCTTGGATATAATGTTTGATTATTTATTCTCCATAATTGAGCACCTATATATAGGGAAATTAGGCATAGGATCATCGAGTGTCAAATCAATTGAGTGCTTTATTTGATAGTGCAAAGGCACCCCAGTAGGTGAGAAAAATATGTATTTGTGTTCTTCTACAATATTTTCCACCTGCTTCTACTATGTAGAGAGACCTCGTGTATAGGTTTTGGTGGTTGCAATGATCTTCCATTCACCTTCTAACTAGACCATAAAGGGGGGAAATCTCCCAGTCTAAGAGATCACCTTTCTGCATTACTTTGTGGAGATCAAAGAGACCGTAGTAGTTGGGACTTCCTCTAGTACACTGTAAATTTGACCTCCCAAAGTAATAATGACACTATGGGGCCTATATTTATAAACAACATGACGCTTCCAAATATATGGTTGTCCTAAAATAATATCACAAAATTCAAGTGGGGAAACATCACAAAATACCTCATATTTGAATGGCTTGATGTCATAGTGTATGCGACATTGTTGGATGACGTGGATGTATCATCCCTATATGAGCCAATAGTTGGTGTATGGATAAGGGTGCAACATTATTGCTAGGTTCAACCTCTTGACGACCTATGTTGATATTAGGTTCTTATGGCTATCATTGTCAACAATGAAATGGAGTGGGGTCCCCTTCACCCACATCTGTGAGTGTAAGAGGTTCTATCCTTATTCAGGATCCTCTGGTTCCTCTGTATGGACCTTTGTGGTAACGATGGTGACACTAGGTTCCATGTCAATGATCTGTTTTCCCTTATCCAGTTTTGAATCAGATTTTGAGCCAATATCCATCTTTTAGGATTTCATCTCAGCCAACAATGATTGTTTGGAGCGACATTCATTAGTGTTTTTCCAAGGGATTTTTTGGAACTTGCACCACTTTTCAGTGTCCTTTTGTGACTTCCTTTTACCCTTCTTTGCTTGTGGCTTGGACTAGTTTTCATAGGGATGGTCATCCTTGCTCTATATTTTTTTCTGGAAGTTAGGGCCACCTTTACCGTTCTTCTACTGCGATGGGTTTGTAGAACCAAAATCCCACTTATTCTTTTGCTTGAACTTTTACTCGATCTTGATATCATATCGGTAAGTATCTCCCAGTGAGGATATGTCCAGGAAATCCATATCTATTTAGATGTACCTATGCAGGACATTGTGGTACATCAGAACCAGGTGCCACTCAAAATATTTAGTACATATATTTTTGTGCAAGGTATTGAATATGTTGGTGTACTTTGGCATCATCTGGTCACTCTCCTGACACGAAGTTGTCCATCTCATGTACTATTCATCGTAGTTTCCAATAGGGTACTATTTCTCCTTGAGGGCATCAACAAAATACACCCAAGTGGGCTATGGACCAAAAATTTTAGACTTATCTCGATCATGTTGCTCGTAGTAAGTTTCCTACCAAAATCTGACACATGGAAGGGATTTAAGGAGCATGAAGGTGATTTTTTCACTTTTGGAAAAAAATTGGACAGAGAAATAACCCTCTAGCAGACTTAAAAAAAATTCCACAACATCGACGTATATCTAGCCTTCAAATAAATGAATATCAAAGTTAACTTGTACCTTGAATGGCGTCGCACCTCCAAAGTGGCTGATGGTTGAAGGTGCCTTTGTTGTTATTGGAAGCCATCGAAGGATATGGGTGAAATTGTCCATCATCTCCTTCCTTTGTCGCATCAGGTATTCCTCGAGCAACAATTTGATAAAATTTCATGCTATTGCATCTATATTTTCTTCTTCCATGGGAGGTTGTTTAGGACGATGGGAGTGTTCTTCCCCAAATTCAACCAATTCAAGACCCAACTCTTGTTAAACTGACCTCGTCGGGGACATACACTGAGAAAAAATAAAGAGCATATTTCTCTAATACCATTGATCCAGATTATATTGAGAATGAAATGAGATATGAAAAAAAATATAGCAGAGAATATAAAAATACAGTGAAACCCAAATTCTATTAATGAATGGAATACAAAATACTATAAAATGCAAAGCACACAAACTATCTACAATTGTCGTAGCTTATCCCTGAAGAGAGATATGCGTCGGCTACACTCATTTGAAAGAAGTTGATTACAAAGAAGACAAAAAGGAATTTTAACATAAATCATCAATGATAAAACCCTAAACATCCAAAACCCTAACCCTAGAAGATGAAACACCAAAAGGTTTGTGGTCCCTATTGTGGTTAGTTGATACATCAACTTCCCCGGGGCATAATTTTTGCATACGATCTATGTTTGGGGTTATCTATAGCCCATCAGAAAGGTATATCCAAGAAGTACACATTTTGAATGGCCCAGTACATTCTAATATGGAAGATATATATATGGGTATATGTGGTCAGAATTTCATATGTTGGTTTGTTATACTTTCAAATATATGCTCTTGAAATCAGTTTCAAACATGCCAGTTTGACATTTTCACTATAAATTATTTTTTGTGACACTTGAGACTATGAAATATTTATATAATATAAGATACATATATAAGTACCTCAATTAAAAATTTCATATGTTGTTTCATTGTACTTACGGAGATATGCTCTATGGAAGTTATGGTTTCTGAATGGTCCTGGGAACAATTTCAAACATGTCAGTTTGGAATTTCCCTATAAATTATTTTATGGGACTCTTCAGACTACAAAACCTTTACATAACATTGAAGACATACAAAAGTACCTTAGGTAAAAATTTCAAATGTTGGTTCACTGTACTTTCTGAGATATGATTTGTGGAAGTTAGGGTTTTTTAATGCTCTTGAAACCAATTTCAAATAGGTCAGTTTGGAATTTTCACTATAACTTATTTTATGGGACTCTTCAAACTCAGAAAAGTTTAGAGAACATAGGAGACATAGAGAAGTACCTCAGGTAAAAATTTCATAATCAGAATTGCAAAATTGGATCTATGGCA
This sequence comes from Picea engelmannii, assembly GCA_009831015.1. Taxonomy (NCBI): domain Eukaryota; kingdom Viridiplantae; phylum Streptophyta; class Pinopsida; order Pinales; family Pinaceae; genus Picea; species Picea engelmannii. The sequence goes on along the minus strand of ML841199.1, from coordinate 76,241 downwards.
TGTTGTACAAGTTCATTCTTGGGAAGAGGCCCAAACAAAAAACTTTGGGAAAATTACCATTTGGAGATTCAAATTTTGGTTAAAGTTGGTAAAGGAAGAAGTAGTGATAAGACTCGATGAAGGAAGAAGAAGTGAGTAGACTTGGTGAAGGAAGAAACAACAATTAGACCTGGTGAAGGACGAAGTAGCAAGCAGACTCGATGAAGGTTGATGCAACTCACACAAAGAGGTTGGTGTCTCTTTCTAAGTTGGTTCTTAGCGGTGGAGATTGGTGTGTGTGAAGATCTATAATATTAGGTTGGTGTCTCTCAAACGAAGACATCAGTGTCTCTTTCTAAGTGTAAATGTGTTTAACCTGCACAGAATAGATCTAGATAAACAATAATACACACGTTTGCAAAGAGAAATTGAGAAAGAAGAAGAAGGATAGAAAGAATAGAAGAATTATCATTAACCGTAATGAATAATGAATAATTTACACATGATATACTCTGTATAACTCAATGAGTGCCCACTGGGGGAGAACCAATGCACCATAGTGGTGGTATAGAGTGATTTGGACACATACCAGCAGTTACGGGAGTGTACTTCCACCTAGTCTAGTCTCTCAGACAGTTTACGGGAGTGAACTGCCACCTAGCTGAGTTAACTAGTCAACTAGTCTTCAGTTAACTGATTAAACAGAGAGTAGTGAGGAGTAGATCATGGAATCAAGGGTAATGTGCCATTATGGTGATGATCCCAAGGAAATTTATCATTATCATGGTGATGATCCCAATGTTTCATGGTGACAAAACCAATGCAACATCTAAACTCAACTCAACTAGTCAAACTGAAGTGTCAACTAAAAGAGAATATTCTCCAGGTGGAATATTCTCTCCTAAAATATAAGAGACTGGATAATGACTAATTATGACTAATAAACAAGGAAAAACCTCAGGAAAAATAAATCCTAGGTGTGTGTGAAGTAACTCCAACACTAAGTTGGTTCTTAGCGATGGGGATTAGTGTCTCTAGTAGATTGGTGTCTACGAAGATCTGTAAGATTATTTTGGTTCCTACCAGAATTTGTACCAGTGAGGATTAGTGTATCAAATAGGTTGGTACTTAAAAATATTTGTAATAGTAGGTTGTTCCTAAAAATAATTACAAAGAGACCCGCAGGGGTGTAGACCGATTGGCAAGTGTCGTGTAAATGGAAGGAAATATGTAAAGGAGGTCTCAAGGTTGATTCTCACCCCGATTTACTTGTGCTCCATTCTTGCAGGCTACGTGGAAGCACATCGGGTTATAGTGGTAGTGGATGGGTATCGACCCCGTGTCATGCAAGTACGAGAACCACAAGTTGTCGATTCCCCCAGTACTAAAAAAAAATAAAAATTACAAAGAGATTTTTTTTGGTTTTCTCCTGAAAGGGTTTCCATGTAAATCGTGCGTTTCATGTTCTATAGTTAGTATATCTCATATGTGATTATTTTCTTATGCTTGATGAATGTTTGAATTTTTTTTTTTTAAATATCTTNCCCCCCCCCCCCCCCTCCTCTCAGTATAAGTGTATTCTCAACAAATGGTATAAGAGCTAGTTTCTTCAGAAATATTCTAACCACTGGAAGTTTGATCTCAGGAGCACACATGGAAATAGAAATTGATACTTCAAAAAATGAATACAAATGGAAATAAATGATGGATTCAGAAGAGGAATAAAATGTCAGAATAGATTCAGAAGTAGATCTTGAAGAAGAACTCATTTGTGCCTTAAGTAAAATAAAGAATCTTAAGAAAAATAATTTGAAATAAAAGGAGCAGCTGCAAAAATATGAAGAGGAGTATTGTGATGCAAAAGAAAAAATGTTACAAATCCTTGAAGAAATAGAGCATATTATTATCATCCTAAATATTCAACTAGAGGAGACAAAAAGGATGGAAGAAGTGGTGAGAATCCAACTGAAGGAAAAGGAAGAAAATTGTGAGAAGATGGAAGAAAATTGTGAGAAGTCAAATGCTCGATTGAATAGAAGCATGAGGTTTGAAAAGAGAACTAAAATCTTAGATGATATCATCAAATGCCAAATATCACCGCACAATAAAATCGATCTTGGCTATTGTTGGGCTAATTAATTGCTATAATAAAGTCCCACATAAATGTCAACCAAGTTCGTAAATTGATGAACTGCAGACATAGTATGTGCAGGCAAATGACATAAGTGTATCATAATTTATCTTTCAAGGAGAAAGAGAACTAAGTAACCTACCAATCATGCATGAACATAAGCAAAGAAACCACTAATCCACACAGATAATTATTAACCAACCTAAGGAATCAACTATCTAAACTCTATTCTATGTATAAAAAGAAATCAACTATTTATCAATGTAGTAAAGAAATCAGAAATTGATAAAAACATAATAGAAATCACCTAGACAGATGTCTATATCAGTCAACAGTATGGATCCACTCAAGTTTCCATATAATAGTGTTACTGACCTAAATTAAGACTAATCAACTTGAGAATAATTCCTAGTGACTAATCACATCCTTAACCTAAAATGTTTACTTCACAACAAGCAGGACAGACTCCATGGTGCCAGTGTATTCTTACCCACATATAACAAATCAAAATGCATGTGAATGACTCTGAACAAGCCTTGCCACAAAGCTTGACACTTCAATTGGTGGGTGAAGCAATGAGAAAACAACACTTTGTAAAGGAAACTTTGTTGGGCTCACGCCTTCCCAAGTAGTGAGTAGAAACAATTCAGTAACTCACCGGGTTATAAACAAAAGTAAATCGAAAACTTGATTAATATAAAGATAAATTCCTAACCTGCTTACAACATATCCATCACAATATGAAGAACAAGGAATGAGTAACACAGTCTTTTTATTATATTCAACAAAGGGTATGTACAGACCAGTTTTTACACAGAGTGAATCCCTTTATATATATCAAATTCTGAGCATATATCAGATTACATCGTTTTCCCCCATTCTCATGGACTCAAGGGTAAAAATGACTTAACAAAACTAAAAGATTTTACTGGCCAAGATTTACTCTATCTTAGTACATCGTTCTAACTATCTTAGATATTATTCATGTGCTGAGTCTCGACCCTGATATGGTGTTGCACTGGAAGACATTCTCATGGATTTTGAGGTTTCGTGTAATACAAATGAATGTTGGGCGAAATGGAAATGGTCAACACCCATCACATTGGACATATGAACAATACCCATGTCGCCAACTCCATCTTGGGCGTGTGCAACTAGGATAAGCCACAATCTCGAGTACCGAAATTCCTGTGTAGGTACTGAAAGGCCAGGAATGGTGCGGGAACAGTTGTTACATTGAAAATTTAAGTGTACTTTTACCGTTGATAAAATATATCCAAAAGATCCTAATTAGTTTATCAATAACATCAGAAAATATCGAAATAAACAACTTTTACCTCATGTTACAATCAAGATCTTTAAGCATGTAAAACGATAGAAGTAGGAGACAATAAGTTGGATTTCAATGCCTAGGTGGGGACTAAATGGCCAAAATAGGTGTATGGTGAGTGACAAAATGGGAGCTCAACATTACCCCCACACCTGATCATTTTCATGTCCTCATGCAAAGATATCCCAAAATTGTTCAAAATTGAAATATACACTCTCTTCAACCACTAGGAGAGTCCTGCGTCATTTATCAGTATGTTGAGACCCGAGTTATTTTTCTCCAACCTATCACTCCTCCTTGGTCGCTCTCGCTGAAGTATCTTATGAATCTACTTGTTGATTTTCTTGGTTTCAGATTGTAGTTTCTCAATCTCTTCCTGAAACTTCTTGCTTTTCCCTTTTAACTGTTGATTTTCTCTTTCAATATGCCTGTTTAGGACTGACATCTCCATGACTTCCTATTCCAAATTTTTAACTTTTATGCTTCTCTTCATGATTTTATTTTCCATAGGACTTTCGGCAACAGACTCATCCATCAAGACATTTGGACCCTCACAATCCTCAAACCCTTTCTTAGAAGGTCCAGGAATAACTATGTTGGGATTCTTTGGAGTCCCAGGTTGTTGTTTCTTCTCTTCAATCTGATGTATATCCTTTAATATTTTAT
>ML841199.1:20409-39584 GCA_009831015.1 Picea engelmannii | reverse complement strand
ATCCGACTTGTTCCAAATTCACATTTTATTTAGAAAATTACTTCAAAAAGAGTTAGTTACCAGGCATCTCCGACTTACAGCCTAGGAGAGTTTCCTGGAGTGATAACACCTGTCATTGATGACCTCCTGGATGAATTGAGTGGTGCCCAATTATTCACTAAATTGGATCTTCGTTCGGGCTACCACCAGATACGTATGAAAGAGGCAGACATTCCCAAGATTGCCTTTAGAACTCATGAGGGCCACTATGAATTTTTGGTCATGCCCTTTGGCTTGTGTAATTCCCCCTCCACCTTCCAAAGCCTCATGAATCATGTCTTCTATCCTTTTCTCCACCATTTTGTCTTAGTTTTCTTTGATGATATCCTCATCTATAGAAAAAATTGGACAGACCATCTTGCTCATGTGGATCGAGTTCTCCATCTACTCTCTCAGCACCAACGTTTCCTGAAACAGTCTAAATGTGCTTTTGGCGCCTCAGAAGTAGAATACTTGGGTCATCTAGTTGGCAAAGATGGCGTCAGGGTGGATCCTAAAAAGATTGAAGCTATGCAACACTGGCCTCACCCAAAGACTCTTAAGATCTTGCGTGGATTTCTAGGCTTAAGAGGGTATTATCGCAAGTTTGTTAAGAATTATGGGAAGATTGCAGCACCTCTCACTGCTCTCCTAAAAAATAACTCTTTCACTTGGACTCCAGCCATTGCTCAAGATTTTCAAACCTTGAAGATGGCCATGTGCACCACTCCATTCCTCACCCTTCCCGATTTCACAAAGACCTTTGTGTTGGAATGTGATGCCTCAGGGAAAGGAATTGGTGTTGTCCTTATGCAAGAGGGTCGACCTTTGGCCTTTACTAGCAAGCAACTATCTGAAAGAAATTTGGGCAAATCCATATATGAAAAGGAAATGTTAGCTATTCTGCATGCCATGGATCTGTGGCGTCCTTTTCTATTGGGGCAATGCTTCCAAATTAAGACAGACTATCAAAGCCTCAAGTATTTTCTGGAACAACGCATTTCCTCCCCAGAACAACAAAAATGGGTGACTAAACTCTTTGGATATGATTATGAGATCATTTATAGAAAGGCAAAGACAATGTGGTTGTGGATTCACTTTCCCAAAAATATGAAGATGAAGGATCCCTTTTTTCTCTTTCATTCATTGTACCATATTGGCTCCAAGCCGTTCGCTAGGAATGGCTACAAGATACCAAAAGTTCGCAGTTGATCCACCAATTGTAGTCTAATTCTCCAGCTTCCCTAGGGTACTCTTGGCTCCATGAGGAACTTCAATACAAAGTCTGTTTGTATTTAAGTAAACAATCAAAGCTTAAATCCATGGTACTTTCTGAGCTTCATGCTACACCCACAGCAGGGCACTCCGGGTTCACCAAAACCTATGACAGGGTCAAACGTTTCTTTTTCTGGGATGGTATGAAAAAGGACATTCATAATTTTGTAGTTGAATGTGATGTGTGTCAATGCAACAAGGGATAAATAGTCAAATCGTCAGGCACACTACAACTGCTCCCGATTCCACCTACTATTTGGAAGGATATCTCTATGGATTTTATTACCGGCTTACCCAAATCGGGAAATAAATCCATCATCATGGTGGTTGTTGATCGCCTTTCCAAGTATGCTCATTTATTCGCCCTTCAACACCCGTTTACAACATCCACGGTGGCTCAAATATTCATGGATCAGGTCTTCAAGATTCATGGCATGCCGCACTCTATTGTTTCTTATCGTGACCCAACTTTCACAAGCAAATTTTGGCAAGAATTGTTCAAGATACAAGGCACCGAATTGCATCTCAGCACATCTTATCATCCACAAACTGATGGCCAAACGGAAGTTGTCAACAAGTGTTTGGAAACATATTTGAGGTGTTTTGCCTCGGAAAAGCAAAATCAGTGGGCTCAATGGTTCCCCTAGCTGAATGGTGGTACAACACTTCATACCATACAGCTACACGCATGACTTCTTTTGAAGTGATATATGGACAGAAGCCACCTTCAGTTCTCTCATACTTACCGGGTGCCTCGAAGGTCTAGACGGTTGACCTAACACTTACAGCTGGAGAGGCTATTCTCCGTACCCTCAAAGAGAATTTGGTCATGGCACAGAATCTCATGAAGCAAAAAGTAGATCAAGGTCTCTTTGAACGTCAATTTGTAGAAGGGGATCAAGTGTTTCTTCCACTGCAACCTTACAAGCAAACTTCCCTCAAGGCCGAGCATTGTCAGAAGCTAGCGCCCAAATTTTATGGTCCTTATACCGTGCTCAAGCATGTGGGAAAATTTTCCTATCAGTTAGCTTTGCCTAGCCATTCGAAGCTACATCCTATTTTTCATGTTTCATGCTTAAAGAAGGTGATTGGAGCTAAGTGCCAAATTCAAACCAACCTTCCAGAGCTAGTTGAAGAAGGATCCATTTGGCTATAGCCAGAGGTAGTTTTGGACCAGTGTGAGTGTCGCCTATGTCAGAGAACCATTAAGGAAGTGCTAGTCTAGTGGAATGATATAACTCCAGCAGATGCCACTTGGGAACCAGCTACCATTCTGCAACAATTTCCTCATCTCAAGCCTTGAGGACAAGGTTGTTTTTAAGGGGGTGAACATGTTAGGGTCCTAACCCGCACATAGGTAGAACAATATATTTGGATGTAATAAAGGTCAATATTAATAAGGCCTTTCAATAAAATAGAATAAGGCGGATGTAAGAATACCTAATAGAAGCTTTCGCTTCTAGAAGGATCTTCCTCTAGATGCTTCTTTTTAGTATAAATAGGAGTCGATGGTATGAAAACCCTAGCTTGGATATTATTGTAATAGAGATCTGCTCAATTGGAGGTTTCCCCCTCGAAGAGGCCCGTGAACATTGCTTTCAGATTCAAAGTGTTATTTCTGTTGTTATTCTTATATCATTTTAGTGTTATTGTGGTGAATGTTTTGGTTATATTGCTATTATTCTACCATTACTAGCATTTTATTTTGGTTCTGCATACATTTTATATCTGGTATATTACAAAAATCAAGTGCTTGAGATTAGATAGAGGAGGTGAGTTTATCTCAAATGAATTTGAAGAATTTTTTTAGCTTCATGGAATAAAGAGACATTTTTCCACTGCAAGAACTCCATAGCAGAATGGAGTGATAGAAAGGAAGAATCTAACCATATGATATATGTATAGAAAAATGTTGAATGAAGCTAATATATCATAGAGGTTTTGAAGAGAAGCGGTCAACATTGTTGTCTAATTTTGAATAGAGGGAAAATAAGAGTCAACAACAACAAAAGACCTTATGAATTATGGAAGGGTAGACCAACAATAGTTAAATACTTCAAAGTTTTCAAAATCAAGTGCTACATAAAGAGAGATGATGAGGACTTGGGAAAATTTCACTCCAAAGATGAAGAAGGTTTATTTATGGGTTATTCATAAAGAATCAAGGCTTATTGATGTTACAATAAAGCATTGGTAAAAATCGTAGAGAGTGCCAATATTAAATTGGATGAAGCAAGGCATCAGAAGTGTTAGCCGGTTTAATGGATTAAAATATTATACATTAAATTATCAATATGAAGTCTGTAGACTTGTGGGATGCAAGCAAAATGTATGTAGATTTAGGTTTATGATTTATTTCTAAATGAATACTATGCAATTCAAACTTCTCATTGTTCTGCTACATAAACATAATTACGACAATGCTACGGAAACATAATTTAAGGCAACACTATAGAAACAGAATTAATGCAACGCTACAGAAATGATTCTGGGCACTTGAATCTGTTAACCTATTGAATTATTAATTGAAATGTTTTTTATAGTATTTCAATCATTATGTGAAATGACGGTTTTTGTAATCAAATAAGATAATCTTTATTCAAATAAAAAACTGTGCACTAGTATTATGCAGTGTTTAAAAGAAAAATTCATAAATTGAATTGAAAGCTTATGAGAAAATAAATGACAATAATCAAAATCACACTTTTTGCTTAAATCAAAGAAAAAATAATTTATAATTTAATCAACATATACCTCACACATGGGGGGGCTCCTGATTTGGATAATGCTGTTGAAAATGCTACATAACTAAACTATGAATTTAACACTCACAATGCATAGATTGAGCAGTCAATAGAACTTGTATTAATTCTCAGGATCAATATCAAGAGATTAGCATTACAACCATTCCATAGTGTATCCTATATCTCGTAGGCTCTCAGGATAACGTATTTATAACATTACAATGATCCCCTTAGATCCAAATCCTAAGGATTTTTGTAACAGACTGACTAGAAAACAGAGCACGAATATTTTACAAATCTAATTTGCTATAATCATGGTTGGATGATATGATTTCAATGACCCACGTTGAAATAATTTCATGATAGTGATGCATGAGTTTCTCACCCTCAATTTGATGAAACATCGTGGATTATTTAGCGCCTAACAGCTTGGATACTCTGCCACAGTGTTCTACATTGACTTGGAGTTTGAATTTTCCACCATGCTTGTTGTTTTGGAGGTAAATTCGATTTCAAAAACACAAATCCATATTGTGGCATATTCTAAAAAAACACATATGCTTGATTTTCTCCTTACTAGGCGCAACCATGCGAATCAATGAATGGTTTTAAAAATAGCCACTATAGAAAATTTTGGAAATTGTCATAAAATTTTCTTTGAAAACATGTGTACATCCCTTGTCGTACATTTTCTGAGAAATATGTTTTCATATTTCTTTAATGGGTGTATTCTACACAAAACCCATGTCCTATAATTTCTTAATGTGCCCTCTTCTACTCGCAAATTATGTGCAAAGACATTCCCTGGAAACAATCCGCTACAGGAATTTCAGTAGAAAAAATGCTTTTTGATAATATTGGAAAATGCCATGAGGACTGTTGAAACTTTGGAAATGGTTAGGCAACCATGATATCTATTAAAAATAGACATCAAAACATGGGCAATGAGTAGAAAACATCAATTAAATGCATTATGAAGTGAAGGCCTTATAACATGGGTAAATGCGGTAATATGAGTAGTATAGGAGTGAAGATGAAGGGTGAATTAAGTGAAACTAGGTTAAAGGGTCATTGTAAACATGTCAAAACCAAAGCTCAACATCCCCCCAACACTCAAGTCATTGCATGTCCTCATTAAATAAGGCTATGAATGTTAAATGTTTCCCAGATCATAGTACTCTTGATGATACATGTTTTTATTTTCAATCCCTTGTTTGATTGTTGAAATCAATGCCTTTTGCTTTCTATGCTAATTTTTTTTTCTTTATTTATTTCTTTTATTTTCTTTTCAATTTACTCTTTTTTTGTTTTGTATTTTATTTATTTTGATAAGGCATGATGATGAACAAGACTTGAAATGATGTGTGCTTTTTACTGGGTCATAGTACAATGGTTGAAGTTTTCCTACTCCAAACTTTCTTATTTATTGAGTTTTCCTGCTCCAAACTTTCTTATTTATTGCAGGTACAAGACAGATAATACATTTTCTTTCACTATGAACTCTGACATAAGATGCATGACTTGAATGGATAAAATCTATTTTAACCTTAAGTTTCTTCAAGTTTTAACAATTCCAAAAGGAAAGGATAGTGATGAAGGATTCCAAAGGTAAATGGAATTAATGGACAAAAAAAAATTAGGTGATTTCTATGCAAAGATCATGTTTAAACCAGTGAAGATTACATCGAAGTATGAAATAGAGTAATCTGCATGGTAAGTAATAAGAAAAGGTAATGTGTGGAGAGGTGAAAGAGATTCAAATTTTTTATGTATGTAATTCTCCAAGTAAAAATAGAAATTGTTTTACCTAATTACCTTTTCCTTCCATTTTGCTTTGGCTTGGTTATATTTGATGTGATGCATGGGGATGTGTGTTGAACTTGTTGTGCTAGAGAATTCTCAAAACTTTGATGTTATGTTATTTGTTGAATCAATAAGATCTGGATTGTAGGAAATCCAGTAACACAGATTGTTTCCAGAAAACCTAGTAATAACTAGCTATAGAATATGAATCACATTGCTTCTTTGTTGTAGGAATAGGAAGTAGATTATGAAAAATGAATCCCCTGTACCTTATTTTTTCTGAGCTGATTTGTTGGCTACTAAAATTCTCAATTACTTTTCCTTTTATCTTCGCTTGGACTTAATTTTTCCCTTGAAGTCTTGATGCATGGAAGCAAGAGATGGTGTGTACTGGATTTGATATTATATTCCAGGATATTTTTCCATAGTGCCCTTTGTTTTCCTAAAGATTGACTTCACCTCCTCGATGGTCCTGTTGACTCTTAATATCAACTGACACATAAGAAACCATCTCGTGACAATTTAGATCCTCCTCCAAGTCATGGTTTGTCCCTAGAATGTGTGCAACGTTGCAAAGTTGAAAATTTTCTACAGGAATATGCAGTCGCTATAGAAATATATAGTTTTTATAGAATATTTGATTACTTGTAACCATGATTTATATCCCCTTGCATTTTTTTGAATCTTGGAAAGGGAATTTTGAACCAAATTTGAATATGAAGAAAACTTTTATTGTTGATGTTGATTTCTAACTGTTGAATCAAAAAATACTACTGATTGTTGTGAAATATGGAATTTTAGATGAATGATATAGAACTTTGAATTGTCAATGATGAATTTCATGATAGAATGCATGAAATTATTTCATTTATTCTATGAAAAAATGTGTTGGTACTCTCCATACTAGATTTGAAAATAAGCTAACACCTAATAGTTTCTCAAAAGAAAATTACAAGGGAATTCTGGTAGCTACCAAAACAACTTTGTAACTAATGAAAGTCTAAAAATTGTAGGTATTATCTTGATCTGGAGATCCTCATATGGCCAAACTTTGAAAAATAATCTCTATATTTGAACATAATCAATTTGTAACTGCCATTTTTCCATATCTATCTGAAAGAAGATCTAGAATGTTGAGAATCAAACTCTAAAATTTTGAACAAGAATTGAAAAGTCTAATCATTTTGAAGACTACTGAAATATTTATACCATACTACAATTATGAAAATTTGAAGACTTTTAAAATAAATGAAATTTTAATCTGGAGTAAAAAAGAAAAATCTATTCGTTGATCTACAAACTGGTTCTACAACTTTATTTGGAAGAAATTTTGTTGTTGAGGAAAAAATCAAATTTTGGAACATTGAAAATGAAAGTTTGTTCTGCTGGAACCTTGAAAATTCCACTTCTCATATGGAATTTTCATAGTTCATCCTTCATTAGAAAAAATTTAAAATCTTGGAACATAGATGGAAATAAGGTTGTTAGAGGAACATATGCCACCAGAATAGGAAATCTGCTACAAAAACAAGAAGTCTTTTGTAAAAGTTTTAGCTACAGGAACAACAAGTGATAGATAAACAAAATTTCAATCTAATTTGATTATCAAGAATAGGGAAATTAAGAATATGAACAACTTAACACCTTGGATTGTTTTGAGAAATTGATACCATGAATATGTTACAAGAGAGGTAATGATAAAGGAAATAAAGGACGGATTAGACAATCAAAGTAGGATGATTAACAGTATAAAAATTCTTCAAAATGGAGATCCAACGTCTTCTATCTTCTCCCCCACACTTGAGTATTTTCATGTCCTCATGCAACTATATGTCTAAGCTATGCATATCTGAGCTGCCAAAATTTTTGAAGCAAAATTTTGTGATCCCAAAAATGTCTTTATATACATGTTCAATATATTTAATTGTTGTAGTTTATCCTTTAACCTTTTGATGGTCTTCTTCTGCAAAGGAATAGATGTCGAGGGAAATGTCTCTAGTTGCAAAGATGTAATAAAATTCAGATCATCTGAGCTTTGTACTTGCTTTATTGGATATATTTTTAATGATATCCAGATCTAAGTATAAAGGATATCTCTTGATCACAATGTTAATGAAGGATGAGGTGACAACTTAGAGGATAAGAATGGGTAGGGAATCGATTAGATAGAGATAATGTATATATGTAGGTTACCATATGAAATTATGATTGAAAAGAGGAAACATGAAGGAATCATAATGGTTATCACAAGGATTTCAGAAAACAAATATCAAATTATTCTTACTAAGTCTCTCCATGTCCGATAACACAAATCAAATTGAAAAAATTGTTTACCTCATTTTACCTGTACCGATTTATGTATGAATTGATGATCAAAAATTGTTGGAAATGTACATGCTAGATATCTGGAAAGGCTAATCTCATGGCTTCTTTTTGTTGGTACTAGGTACATGATCTGTAATTAGATGTGTTGTTGAAACTAAAAGTCTGGAGTTGATATTCAATATGAAACTCTCTTTTGTTATTCATACTTTTTGTACATGTCAAATAAGAAATACTATTGGAACCAAAATAACAACCATGAATGCTTTAAAACTATGTTATAGGAAATTCTCACTGAAATTGTTTCCATAACATAAAGATATTCTTCTTTTATTTGAATAATATACAAAGTCTGTAACTACTGTATAATATGAAATCATAAAGTCGTCAAGCTTTCTCGAACCTGTGGTATAATTATTTCCATGTGAGTGGATGTGATGAAGTCGAGCATGGGAAGAAATCGTTGGATTACCAACCATTGATGTATGTTGTTAACCAATGCGATATCACTCACCATTGATGAAACTGAGTGTCAAGGTACCTTAGTGCATTCTGATAGGTATGAATAGAGGTGTTGAAGTTGAGTCACCTGCAGAATCTGACAGTTATGAGACACTAATGTATGCAAGCTCAAAGGCACTATAAAATATTTAATATTGATCCCAGATAAGGTGGTGAAGTCGATGGAACAAGGTCTATTGGAGTGAGGGCCTTAGGGAATCCCACATCATCCAACACGAGCACTGAACAAAATAATTTTGAAGAAATTTAAATGAAAGATTGAACCAACAATTGTATGCAAAATTTTATTGTGAACCTTTCTAGCCAGAAACATGGTTTTCAAACAAGGTTCATTATTATCCAACTGCCCCAGAATCCTAGTTTTCATAGTTGGACTTATTTTTATCTTTACTATTTTATTGATTTATTTTCTACCTTATCCTACTCTACTTGGAAAAGAAAACATTTGTTCAAGTGTAGGAATATTTCCAATGCATCCTTTTGCATAACAGGATCTCAAGTAGACTCTTATCCAAATTCGAAAAAGGTACCTTTATAGATGTCAGGATATGAGAAACCAGCTGCTATGATTGATATAGTGCCAAGAAATGTTGAATAATGGAGAAATGTTGCAGGCTGATAATTTTCTAGAACCAAGACTCAATGTACTTATTGTTCATTTGGTTTTATAGTGTATTGGAAATGGGTTGCATGTATTTCTTTGTCATGCCATGCAGATCTTCTAAAATTTGCTTATTGCACTCTTGAATGCATAAAGGATCTAGTGACAGGAATGCAATAAATTATTTGATCTCTGGCTCCAATGTTTGCTCTTCATTAGATGTTATCCATGAGTCTTACATATGATTTCAAGGTTGATTGAGAAATACTTATAAGTGTTCCTCTTGTGGATCTGAGTCATGGATATTTTGTTCTTCAATAGTTTCATTCCTAATGACAATTATCAGCTTTGGAAAAGGATTTGAGAAGGCCCTTGTGGTAGTACGTCCTCATTTTCTCAAAAAAATATTGGGCATCTTTATGTTCTTCTTGTTGGTTTATATCTCTTGCTCATAAATGTATTAGTGTATGGGGATTCTTATAGCACCCAAAATAATTGAAAATTTTCTACTTTTTGAATGAAATCTACAAAAATGAAACACACCACACTCTAATCATTTTTTGCAATAGCCATGTACTTGAACACCTCATGCTATTAATACCATGTTGTCACTAGGTTATCATTGATGTAAGGTTAATCAAGGAAACACACTGTACCAACATGACGAGGTCTCAAAGAAACTCACTAAAGTGAAAGTGCAAGTTCTTACCTCTCTTCTTATCGTTTCTCCTCCTCTAGGTCGTAAATGTTGGAAAAACAAGATCATATGCAAAAACAAAAAATGAAAAACTAAACTACCAATGTTCTAATCCCTTTAGCATATCCTTGGTAATGATGCAAAATATTCCAGTCAGTTTAATGGATTAAACTCTGCTACATGAAATTATCAATCATGAGTCCATAGACTTGTGAGATGTAAGAAAAATATATGCAGGATTATATTTACGAATTATTTTTTAAAGAACACTATGTAATACAAACTTCTCATTGTTCTTCTACAGAAACATAATTACTACAATGCTACGGAAACATAATGTAATGCAACACTACAGAAACATAATTAATGCAATGCTACACAAATTATTCTAGGCACTTTAATCTATTAACCTACTGAATTATTAATTGAAATGGTTGTTGCAGTATTTCAATCATTATGTGAAATGAAGATTTATGTAATCAAATGAGATAATCTTTATTCAATTAACAAAATGTGCAATAGTATTTTTGCAGTGTTTAAAAGAAAAATTCATAAATTGAATTGGAAACTTATGAGAAAATAAATGACAATAATTGAAATCACACTTGCTACTTAAATCAAATAAAAGATAATTTAGAATTTAAGCAACGTATACCTCACACAAGAGGGGCTCCTAGTTTGGATAATGTTGTTGAAAATGTTACAGAACTAAACTATGAATTTAACACTCATAGCACATAGATTGAATAGTCAACATAACATGTATTAGTTCTCAAAATCAATATCAACAGGGAACATTACATCCATTCTAGATTATATCTTATATCTCATAGGCTCTCAGGATGACATATTTATAACATTACAATGATCCCCTATCCAAAGCCTATGGATTTTTGTAACAGATTGACTAGAAAACAAAGCAAGGATATTTTACAAATCAGATTTGTTATAATCGTGGTTGAATAAGTTGATTTCATTGGCCCACATAGAGATAATTTCATGATATTGATGCATGAAATTATCACATTTGATTTACTAAAACATCGTGGATGATTTGGTGCCTAACAACTTGGATGCTCTGCCATTGTGTTATGTGTTGACATGGAGTTTGAATTTTCCACTATTCTTGTTGTGTTGGATTTAAATTCGATTTCATGAACACAAAACCATATTGGGGCATCTGCTAACAAAACCCATATGCCCGATTTTCTCCTTACTAAGTGGGACCATGCGAATCAATGAATGATTTTAAAAATGACCACTACATAAAATTTTGGAAATTGTCATAAAATCATCTTTGAAAACATGCATGTACATCCCTTATCATACATTTTCTGTGAAATATTCCCATATTGCACCTAAATGGGTGTATTATGCACAAAAAACATGTCTTGTTATTCTTTAATTTGGCCTAAAGTTTGTCCTTGGAAACAGTCTGCGACAAGAATTTCAGTAGTGAAACTACATTTTGACAATACTGGAAAATTCCATGAAGACTGTTGAAACTTTGGAAATGGTTAGGTAACCACGATATCTATTCTAAATAGACATCAAAATGTGGGGAATGAGTAGAAGACAGTAATTAAATGCATCATGAAGATTTTATGAAGTGAAGGCCTTATAAGATAGGTAAATGTGGTAATATGAATAGTAAATGAGTGAAGATGAAGGGTAAATTAAGTGAAAGTAGGTTAAAGGGTCAATGTAGACATGTCAAAACCAAGGAGTTGAACAAGAAGGTGAAAGCACATGTTCAAATAGAGGATCCAAGATGTAAAGAAGAAGAAGAAGTAGAATGAGAATGTCAAGATACAAAGACATCATCTAGATTTGTTTGAAAGAATCGTTCAGAAAATTTAATTCTTAGTKATAAAGATATAGGAGTTCAGACAAGAAGAAGACTAGAAAGTGAAACAAAACACGAAAACTTATCTTTTCTATCTAAAATACAGCCTAAGAACTTTACAGAAGTTAGCGAAGGCAAGCATTGGATTGATGTCATGGAAGAAAAGYTAAATCAAATTGAGAAGAATGAGACATGGGAACTTKTTCCAAGACCGAAAGATAAAAAAGTGATTGGCACAAGTGGGTTTTTAAGAACAATTTGAATGAAGATGGACAAATATTTGAATGAACATTTTCCACRGCTGCAAGACTAGAAGTTATCAGAATKTTTCTTGCATTTGCGAGTTTCAATAAATTCAAAGTCTATCAAATGGATGTAATATCTTCATTTCTCAATGGAAATTTAGAGGAATAAGTATGCATTGAACAACCAAAAGGATTCTTGTTATAAAAAAATAATGATCATGTATGCAGATTGAAGAAATCACTCTATGGGATAAAACAAGCTCTAAGAGTCTGGTATTCAAGACTTGACACAACAACAAGGATTCAAAAGACGAATTGTTGACAATAATCTCTACATCAAGACAATAGGAGAAAATAAATTGATTGTTGTGGTTTATGTAGATGACATCATTTTTTGAGGTAGTATGAACAAAATGTGCCAAGAGTTTTCAATAGAAATGCAAAAGGAATTTAAGATGTCTATGCTTGGTAAATTGTCATTCTTTCCTAGTTTATAGATTTCTCAATTTGACAAAGGCATATTCATTTCACAAGCCAAGTATATCAAGGAAATGTTGAAGAAGTTTAGAATGGAAGATTGTGCATCATTCAACATACCTATGGTCACAGGTTGTAAATTGAGCAAAGATGATGAATCTCCTGAAGAAAATCAAATATTGTACAAGTCAATGATTGGCAGCCTACTATATCTGATGACATCAAGGTTGGACATTATGAAAGCAGTAGGATTGGTTGCATGGTTTCAAAATGCACCAAAATAAACTCATGTGCAAGCAATGAAAATAATATTCAGATATCACCTTGGATTTTGGCATATAGTACTCAAGATGTGAAGATTTTACTCTAACAACATATACGGATGTGGATTGGGTAGACAGTGTTGATGATAGGAAAAGTACGAGTGGAGAAACATTATTTTTGGGAAATAGTCTAGTGTCTTGGTTGAGCAAGAAACAACCTTTGGTTTCTCTATCCACAACAAAGGTTGAGTATATAGCAGCAACATCATATTGCACACAAGTTCTTTGGATGAAGCAAACATTGAAATATATTAAGGTAGAATATGATCATCCAATATCAAGAATTTGTGACAACACAAGTGCAATAAATATTTCAAAAAATCGTGTGATGCACTAAAAAACAAAGCATATTCCAATCAAGTACCACTTCTTAAGAGAACAAGTAGCATAACAGAATGTCAAGTTGGAATATATTGTCACCAAAGAACAGATTGCGGATATTTTCACAAAACCCCTTTCCAAAGAGACATTTGAATATCTTAGACAGAAATTGGGAGTAATATCTATCTCATCACTAAGTGCTTAAGGAGAAGCACAAGCTCAAGGGGAGCATCAATTTGTCATTGTTGTGGGGAGAGCTGCAAACATGGGGGATAATTTTTTCTATGCATGGTGAACTATCTGCTTCGTTACAAGATTGACATCTATGACTAAGGGGGAGATAGTTGGAATTATTGTCATTGATGTCAAATGATGTCATATTACGACATTACAATACACACAAAATTTCCAAGATATATATATATATATATATATATATATATATATATATATATATATTAATTAAAAAAATGGGTGCATGTGAAAAAGTAAAAAGTGAAATGGTGGCTTCAAACACATCGGTTTGGGTATTTTCCCATGGTATTTGGAAAAGTAAAATAAAAAAGCAGAATTAATTAATTATTTATTTAATGGACATTTCTCTTCATGAAGGGTTATGAAAAAGTATAAAAAGAGAAAGTGTGTGTGAAAAATGGATGAACAAAAATTGAATATCATTCCAAAAGGGAAGAGTTGTGAAAACAGTTTTAGGTCATCTTGGCATTTTCGCGATGACTTATTTTCTAGGACGTTTYAKATCTTGAAATTYCGAAGAGATGGATGAGAGATATATGGGTACATGTAAAAAATTTAGATGTTGGTGCGCTATGATTTTAAATATATGCCATGTGGAATTTAGGGTTCCTAAATGTTCMTGAAATCAGTTTCAAACAGAYCRGCTTGGCACTTTCGTTATAGATTATTTTCTAGGATGTTTTAGACCTTGAAATTTTATAGAGATAGAGGAGAGGTATTTGGGTACATGTAAAAATTTTAGATGTTGGTGCGCAATGCTTTCAAATATATGCCATATGGAATTTAGGGTTCCTAAATGTTCTTAAAATCAGTTTCAAACAGATCAACTTGGCACTTTCGTTATAGGTTATTTTCTAGGATGTTTTAGACCTTGAAATTTTGTAGAGATAGAGGAGAGATATTTGGGTACATGTGGTAAAAATTTCAGATGTTGGTTCAATATAATTTCAAAGATATGCTCTATAGAAGTTAGGATTTCTGAATTCTCTTGAAATCAGTTTCAAATAGGTCATTTTGAAATTTTCACTATAACTTCATTTTCAGTTCTCATTAGACTGCGAATTTTTTACAGAACAGAGGAGACATACATAAGTACCATGGCTAAAAAATTTAGATGTTAATTCGTTGCACTTTCTGATATATGCTCTGTATAAGTTAGGGTTTCTGAATGGTTCTAAGATCAGTTTCAAACAAGTCAGTTTGGCATTTTCATTCTAGCTTATTTTTTGGGACTCTTCAGACTGTGGAATTTTTACAGAATAGAGGAGACATACACAATGACCTCGGGTAAAAAATTTGGATGTTGGTTCACTGTACTTTTTGAGATATGTTATGTGGAATTTATGGTTCTTGAATGCTCTTGAAATCAATTTCAAATAGGTTAGTTTGACATTTTCACTAACTTATTTTCTGGGACTCTTTAGATTGTGAAAATTTTAGAAAACGTAGGAGACATACAAAAGTACCTCAGGTAAAAATTTCATAATTATATTTGAAAAATTGGATATGTGGCATGTTGTACAAGTTCGTTCTTGGAAAGAGGCCCCAAAAAACAAGCTTTGGGAAAATTACCATTTGGATATTCTAATTTTGGTCAAACATGGTGAAGGCACAAGTAGTGAACACACTTGGTGAAGGAAAAAGCAGTTAGTAGAACTGATGAAGGAAGAAGCAAGAAGTACCTGATGAAGGAAGAAGTAGAAAGCAGACTCAGTGAAGGTTGGTGCAACTCCACAAAAATATTTGTCTCTTGCTAAGTTGGTGCTTAGCAGTGGGGATTGGTGTCTCCAATAGATTGGTGTCTACGAAGATCTGTAAGAGTAGTTTTGTGTCACTCAAACAAAGATATTGGTGTATCTTGCTAAGTTGGTGCTTAGTGGTGGGGATTGATGTCTCTAGTAGATTGGTGTCTATGACTATATGTAAGAGTAGGTTGATTCCTACTAGGATTTGTACCAATGGAAATTGGTGTCTCCAATATGTTGGTGTCTACAAAGAATTATAAAGAGAATTTTGTGGTTTTCTTCTGAAATGGTTTCCATGTAAATCTTATGTTCCATGTTCTGAGGTCAATAGATCTCATATGTGATTGTTTTCTTATGGTTGATGAATATTTGAAAAAGTAAAACAATTGTCTTATACTAATTCAGCACTCCCCGCCCCTCCCCTCTTCAGTATAAGTGTGTTCTCAACAGGTCTATCGTACCTTAAGAAAGTAAGAGATTACTTTGATTTCTTTAAAATTGTATTTCTATGCTAAAAAAAACATTAAAAGAAGTGGTCCAAGATCACCATAGTTTTGTTGACTTCGGAGGTTAAGAAGGTATGTATTGTGGCAAATATTTTTAAATTGAGATCTAATTTGGGTATAGGTAGAGCAATCTAAGAGGAAGTGGTTTTCATCTTCAACCCTCTTAGTGTCACAAAGACGGTAGATTCTTTCATCCCACAATGTTTTGGAAATTGTCTAACGCCTAGTTTCACTTTATAGCTCATACAAGTTTGTTTTTATTTTAAGAATGTTGATTTTCTTCTATACACTTGTCGAAACTGAGAGGTACTTTTGATCTTTTAAATTAGGGTTGACCACCTCCTTGTAATATATTAATTTCCTTGTATCCTCTAATTCTATCACACCACATATTCTCCTAAAATTTAGAAGTGAATTATGATTTCTTCTTGTATTCCGCAATGATTTAGCCAAGATTTGGCATCTTTATGCCACCCCCACTTAAACTGCTAGTGGTTTTGGCAAGAGTTTGAAGCAATTTTGGGGAGCCTCTTGTCATCCATGTTTATATTGTTCTTGTAAGTTAGGTATCTAATAATAGCAATGCTCTCAATGGAGAAAATGTTTGCTTTTATGAGGAGGCTAGGATATGGTGTATTACATTTAATTTTGAGATTACAAGTTATAAAAAAAATTGGATCCTTTCTTTCTTCATAATTTTCTAGAGATATTGCAACCCCATATTTCACATCCATATAAGATAATGAGAGTAACAAGAGTGTAAAAGAGGAGTTTTTTTTATCCCAAAGCCAAAAGTTTGCTAATTTACAATTGTTTTCAATCCCATAATAAGATTTCCACCCTTTATCTTTTTTTGAGCTATAGTTTCAATTGATCTTGTGGTGAATATTGATTCCAAGATATTTGTATGAAGGCACTTACTCTAAGCTATTGTTGTCATATACAAAAGTATTGTTGGTGATCATTTTGGATTTAATTATCATAAGCTTTGGTTTATCAGTGTTTATAGTCATGCTCATACTATGAGGATTGGGTCAATGCATACACTTTGAAAGACCTGGAAAGAGGAGGATGAATAGTAAAGAATCCTTTGGCAATGAATTAGCACATTTAAAAAGGTGAAAATGTACAGTATGTACTAGTTTAATAATTTTATAATATAAATTCTTCATTTAAAAAAATGAAATTTATGGAAAATCGGCTAATCAAATATATACTATGAAAAATTGGTTTTATACTTTATTCAAAGCCATTACAATAATATACTCATAATAATATACTCATAAGGAGCTCAACAAATCACTTACTAAGTGGAAAGGATAATCATTCCTCTCAACCAACCAAACTAAACTCAGTGGACAAAAACCAACTTTATACTTATATTTATAAACAAAATATTTACCATAAAAAAACAGAAAAAACATATACTACATGATTATATATCTTAATTAATGTGAAATGCAATTCTATTAAAGATTATATATCTTAAACAGAAAACAAGAAAGGTTGCAATTCTATTCAAGATTATATATCTTAATTTATCAAGCAATGTGAAATGCCTCTACCAAAAGTCACTTTTAAAAATTGACGACGAGACTAGTTCACTTGGCTGGTTTCCATGCTTCTCGTGCATGGAAATTCTACAAATTCAACTGCTCATAATAATTAAAACATCTGCAAATTAGGAATCATGGCATTTACATAATAATTAAAGAGTTGAAGATTAAAATAGCTGTGTACTACATTCCGAAACAATATATATATATATATATATATATATATATACTGTGTAAACCATCAATATACCGATAAAGGATGCTGTATACTACATTCACAAACTAAATTGGCCTTAACCTCTTTCACTWMAACGGAAACCAAGAAAGGATGCAATTCTGTTCAAGACTCTATCTTAATTTATGAACATTCAAGTATATACTAAGAAAAAAAGACTGTGTACTACATTCACAAACTAAATTGGCCTTAAACTCTTTCGCTTCAACAGAAACCAAGAAAGGATGCAATTCTGTTCAAGACTCTTTATCCTAATTTATGAACATTCAAGTATATACTATGAAAAACAGACTGTATACTACATTCACAAACTGAACTAAACTAGCTTTAAGTTTTAACCTTAAACTTTAATTTCAACAAAAGCCAAGAAAGAATGCAACTCTGTTAAAGAAAGGATGTAACTCTGTTCAAGAAAGGATACAACTCTGTTCAAAGACTATTTATCTTAATTTATGAACATTTGAGTATATACTATGAAAAACAGACTGTCTACTAATTCACAAACAAAATATATTCCGTGAAAAACACGAAATATATATGGAGAAAGGGAGCTGTATACTACATTCACAAACTAAACTGGCTTTAATCTCTTACTTTAACCTTCACAGAATACAAGGATGCGATTCTGTTCAAGACTATTTATCTTAATTTATCAAGCTGAAATGATGCAATTCTGTTGAAGATTATTTATCTTAATTTATCAAGCTGTGTGAAATGCTAGTACATTTCGCTTGTTTCCATGCCTCTTTTGCAGGGAAATTCTGTTCAAGACTAGTTATCTTAATTTATCAATCTGTGTGAATTCCGTGTGAAATGCTAGTACATTTGGCTTGTAAATCCCACTTTTCGAAAGAGAATATTACATTACAATGATTCATAGTTGGTTGATTTCATCTTTCAGTGAAAAGACGTTATCAAATGGAACTACTATATTCAGGAAAAAGGGAAAGAAAACAAATAATGGGTACAGACAAAGATACATAAAATGAGAGCTATAAAATGAAAGCTAAGAAGGCCCGGTTAAAAAAACATAGATACTCTTCATGTTAAAGGCCAAAGGGAAATAAAACAAATAATGGGTTCAGACAAAGAAATATAAAATGTAAGCTCTCTTTGCTTCTGTAATTAGGAAACTTTGCGAGAAGCATGTTTCGCTCATGGAGGTGACAAACTCGATGTACATGTATCCTGATTTATGATGATAGATACAATGCAATCTTGCGAGAAAATTGTTTGTCTCATGGATGTGATAATCTTCACGTACATGTATCTGCGTTATGAAGATAGAAACAATGCATTTACAAGTATCCTGACATATGATGTACATGTATCCTGATTTATGATGAAAGATAGGAAGCCTAACAGTTAGGAAACCATTATTCTGCAGTGAATAAAGACTGTATAATGATAATTTGATTGACTAACTAAAAGTTAAATGAAGGACAACCTCTCTCTTGACTCTTGAGAAGTCACTCCAATTAAAGGCCAGCCCTGCCCAGAAAGTTGAATGTTGGTTTTGCATAGATCACTAAGAAAACAGAATTCATGAAAATGCAAGCTACTGACAGTAATTCGTGGGAATTTAGCCTCAATTAATTTAATAAAAGGAAAGAAGAAAACCATCAACTGAAATAATGAATACATGGAAATAACACTGCCATGGGGAATCAGATTCTATCTGTAC
>ML841198.1:22704-34387 GCA_009831015.1 Picea engelmannii | reverse complement strand
CATAATAAACATATCAACCCAAAAGCACACTCCCTGACTCAGTCCGGAGTCCAAGGGGGTTCTACTGATGCCTCTGCATCCTCAAGGTCAAAAACCCTGCACACTCAACAAAACTGAGTCAATAGCACCCGTCTACATCAAATCGTAACACATCATGTCCTCTGTCAATCACATCATAATCATATACAAAAGGTCTAATATCAAAAAGGGTCCATATCACTTGCGAGCAAGTGTCCTCAAATAATAAGTGGTCTCAGTGCGCCAGAGAGGGATGTTACATATGGTATGTTTTTAAGTAGGGACTGGTCGGAACAACTGCATGGTTATTTCGCGACAGATTGGTCCCATCTATGGCTTCCAGAAAATGAAAAGCCTAATAAAATCAAAGTAAATCGTGAGCGCTACCTTAAGTTCATGGTCACTGATTTGAACGATCCCAATGATCTGTATACACCTTCTGCTGATTCACCTGAAGTACAAGGGATGGACACCTTCTTTGGAAATTTCATGGCCGAGGCTTCACTTATCACCAATCCAGAACAACAGTCTGACATTGTAGCATATATGCAGCCAACAGTTTCCATGCAATGATCCCATGTACCTGAAGCAAATCAAATTTGGTCTCTGTATTTCGACGGGTCAAAGTCTAAAGAAGGAGCCGGAGCAGGCTGCCTCATTATCAATCCGGTAGGTAACAAAACATTGATAGCATGTAGGTTGGAATTTGAATGTACTAACAATACCACAGAATATGAGGCTTTACTGCAAGGTCTCAGAAAAGTTTTGGATACGAACATTCAAAATTTAACCGTCTTTGGTGACTCTAAAATAGTGGTTAGATAGGTAAGAGATTCTATCCACTGTTTGTCTCCGCATCTCAAAAGCTACCATTCTGAGGTATGGAATTTAATGAACAAATTTTCTGCTTTCAATATAAATTCTATTCCTAGGTTGAATAACTCTGAAGCAGATCTATTAGCTAATGTAGCTTCTAAACATCTTACTGCAGAAGGCTTGTCCCCAGATGCATTCTCCGTCGAGTTGCTTTTTCGACCATCCGTTCCCGACAACATCACAAACTGGAGAGTATTTGATGACGATCAACAGATTATTAACTTTCTGCACATGGAAGAAACCTTTCAAGGCGTGGTGATAGACGAACACACACATGATGACAATTTACACGATTTCACGGTAATACCAGATCTGAGAACTCCTGAATCTTCATCAGATATAGTAAACTCAATCCCGAAATCTGTAATTAGATTAGAGAAGTTTTATGATTTTCAAGATAAATTTAAAAATATGGTCAACTATAAAACCAATAGTTCCTCGTTATCTTATGAAAAAGTAAACTTAGGAACTAATGAAAATCCTCAGTGTATTAATCTAGGGTTGGGATGTTCTCAATAAGAAAAGGCTGCATTTATTAAATTGTTCAAATAATTTAAAGATGTCTTTGCATGGACGTATGATGACCTCAAAACTTTCGACCCTAATATCATATAGCATGTCATCCCTACGAAGCCCCAAACCTTACCCTTTCAAAAAAAACTGAGGAAAATGCACCCCAAACTCAAACCGACCATTCAAAAAGAATTGAATAAGCTCCTAAATGCTAAGATAATTTTTCCTGTTAGGCACACTCAATGGGTTTCCAACCTTGTCCCAATCCAGAAGAAAAGTGGGGAAATTCGACTCTGCGTCGATTTCTGAAACCTTAATAGAGCGTCTGATAAAGACAACTATCCTGTCCCGTCGATGGAATAGATCCTTCAACAGGTATCTGGTTCTAATAGGCTATCCTTACTGGATGGTTTCTCTGGATACAACCAAGTCCTGATGTCTCCACCAGACCAACTAAAAGCTACCTTCCGTACTCCGTGGGGCACTTATGCTTATTGCAAAATGCCTTTTGGATTGATTAATGTTGGTGCCACTTTTCAGAGAGCAATGGACATTTCTTTCCAACGCTTAATCAATCAGTCTGTCGTAGTTTACTTAGATGATGTGACTGTATTTTCTAAAAACAAAAATGATCATCTAGCTCACTTATGAGCCGTCCTACTATGATGTTGTAAATACGACATCTCCTTGAATCCCAAAAAATCCATCTTTGTAGTAGAACAAGGTAAACTCTTAGGATTCATTGTGTCTAGTGAAGGGATGATTATTGACCCCGAAAGGACTCAAGTCATCGCGAAACTTCCCCCTCCTACATCCAAAAAATCTATGCAGTCTTTCTTAGGCCAGATTAACTTCGTGAGAAGATTTGTCCCTAGTTTCTCTAAAATGGTCAAGCCTTTGCAGAATTTGATTAAGAAAGACACCCAATATCACTGGGGACCCCTAGAAAATCAAGCTTTTAATGCAATAAAGAAGGCCATAATTGACGCTCCATCTCTCATGAGCCTAGATTTCTCTCAAGACTTTACACTCTACACTTTTGCTTCTGACCATTCCTATGTCGTCATCCTAACCCAAAAGAATGCCGAGAACAATGAAGTACCCATTGCCTTTATGAGCTCTGCTTTCAAAGGCACTGAACTTAATTACCCAGTGGTAGATCAGCGAGCCTATGTTGTTTTCAAAGCAGTCAAGAACTTTCAGTCCTATCTTTTAAAGTCAAGGACGAAAGTCATTGTTCCCTACCTAGCCATGAGGAACCTGTTAGTGCAGAAGGAACTAGGAGAATAGAGGGCTAACTGGGTCACCTCCTTGCAGGAGTATGACTTAGAAATCACCCTAGCTCAGATAGTGAGAGGCCAAGGGTTATGCAAGTTAGTCGCTGATTCAGCAGCAGGACAGCAAGAAGAAAGTGATACGTCAAACCTAGGACAAAGCGATCAAAGTCTAATCTGTTGCGCACAAAACTTTGTCAGTGCTTCGTATGACGATATAAGATTCTGTCTTGAACATGCGTTATCCCCCCATCACCTTGACCCCACCAAAATAAGAGCATTGAGACTGAATACTGCCTCCTTTCATCTGGTTAATGGTATCCTATTTCATCAGAGTTTTGACGGCATACTGATGCATTGTCTTGAAAAAGATGAAGCAGAAAAAGTCTTGCTAGAGTTGCATGCAGGGGAAGCTGGCGGTCATTTTGGTGGTGACATCACTGCCCATAAGGTTCTAAGAGTTGGTTATTACTGGCCCACGCTTTTTAGAGATGCCCATGCCTTGTGTCGTAAATGTATCATCTATCAGAAAGCATTAGGGCGGTTACAAAAACCAGCCTTTCCTTTGCAGCCCGTTTCAGTAGATTCCCCTTTTCAGCAATGGGGCCTTGATATCATAGGTCCAATAAACCCCTCATCCTCACAACAGCACAAGTTTATTGTGACAACCACAGATTACTTTACTCGATGTTCTAAAGCTGCTGCGTTAAGAACTGACAACACCAGTCAGGTAATTGCCTTTCTAAATTCAAATATTATCACTCGCTTCGGTATCCCTGACTGTTTAGTTTTTGATAATGCTTCTTACTTTTCCTCTCTTGAGATGAGCGAGTTCGCTTTGGAAAAATGAATTAAGCTGAAGCATTCTGCTAGCTATTACCCCCATGGCAACGGATTGGCAGAATCCAAAAACAAGAACTTGATCAAAATCATCAAGAGAACAGTGGTTGAAAATCACAAGAATTGGCACAATGCACTGTTGAACGTGTTGTGGGATGATAGGGTAACACCAAAATCTTCTATAGGTAACTCCCCCTTTTTTCTCGTTTATGGAAGAGAAGCAATTCTGCCACCTCACATTCTTCTTCCTTCACTTCAGTTGTCACACAAAGTCTAAGAAGGAGATTGTCCCCCTTTGGAAAACCGAATTAACGCTTTGATGAAGATAGAAGAGGTAAGAGCCCAAGCTAAACGTAAGTTAGATCAACATCAACAATTGGTTAAAAGCTGGTTCGATTCTAACTCTGCTTCTGATAGGAATTTTGAAGTAGGTGATCTCATCTTAAAATGGGACAAACCGCATGAGGGAAAGGGAGAGCACACAAAATTTCAAAACTTATGGCTTGGACCGTTTTTAATTGCTGAAAAGTTGGGTCCCAGTTCTTTTCGATTGCAGAATCTTGAAGGGCAGCTTGACACCTATCCGGTGAATGGCCAAGCCTTGAAAACATACTTTGCTTGATGACAACCCTTGTATATTATGTACATATTTTGCTTTTGTGTGCTTTTTCGTTTGCTTTTTAGTTTTTGATTTTTCTTTGAATTTATAAGTTTGTGTTTTCTTTGAAATAAACACACCTGTATACTGAGCTATTCAGATAAAGACAATAGAAAATTCCTTTGCTAAATAACTTCTAAGAAAAAGGTATAAACATCAATGGTTTATTTCTAAAATTTTTATCTATGTTGGAAAAGTCTGTTGTTTAAAAGAAGATGGCTGATTTCGATCTCTGAGTAAAGTTCATCATGATCATCCATTATCTTTTTACGTTGTCCTTGTTCCGTAAAGGAATGAATCAGAGGATGTCTCCCTGCCTTAGGAAGTTTTTTTTCTAAATAAAACATCTCTAGATCTAAATTAAGGACAGTTCTAAAAATTCTGATGAGGTCTGAAAAAAATATGTTAAAATATCATGATTTTCAGCGTCACCCCGCTCAAATATATATCTATGAAAAGAAAAAGCAAAATAAATTATTAATAAGAGCTGTGGGAAGTGCTTGTAAACCCTCCAGGATGCTGAACAAGTCTGCTGGCAATAGGTAAATGCATGCATGGAGCCAAGACAACTTCACCGGGGTACTAAACAGGCCCGCTGGCAGCGAAGCAATGTCGGGTATATGAAAATTTGCAAATAAGAATCCTCTTAATGTCCTTTATTCTGATCCAGAACTTCTTGGCAGGATACAGATGTCAGAGTGGGTTAAATGGAAACCCTGTCGAGGCTATGGACGCCTGCTGGCAGCAGTGGCTCTGCCAACAGTATTGGAGATTTTATCTTTAATATCATGGCTTGTTGATCTTAAGACTGTTATCAGTTTTCATCTTTTAAAAACACTGCTGGAATAGTTGGTCAATGATGATGTTTATACAATTTTCTGGTTGTTATTTTTGAGTTGAAATTATCTTTGTTGTCCTAATCTGAATTTGTTCCTTTTGGCAGAGATAACTGCTTCTACCAGTGTGTCGCCATTGTTGGCAGCCAATCCGCATTTTTCTATTGCCTTATAAGATGCCTACACCAATGTTTTGCAAACATCAATTTCTCCTCACAAGTTTCAAATAAACGACACTTTTATTTTTGCGACATTTGCACATTTACATTCATTTTGTTTTCACGACTGTAAGCATGAAAACTTAGTCTTTCAAAGTCGGATTGAAATCATTATTTGAACTATCATGATCCTTCTTGTCAATATGCCTATTGCGCTTACATTTCACTTATCATTATGCAGCTAGAAAAACTTTTGAACTATACTCATTGGACATTCTTGGATTGATTGTGTGACTTGGTTTCATTGAGTTTGTAATGCATTGGCATTTGTATTTGCATGTTATTTGACCTACTTGACCATTGGTTTCATGAAAATACATAGGTGTTATGGTTAAATCTTTCATATATATATTTTAATATGATACCTATGTTTGTATTTTCATAACTATTGGCATGTTGATTATATGAAGACCCATTGACACCTTGGTTAAACTCTTGATATGAGTTGTTACAATACATTGGCGCATGGTTAAACATTTGGTATTGTTTTCAAATTGTATGTTGATGGTTTAAAACTATGGCATAACGTTGATTTTGCACGTTGGTTTATACACTTACCATTGATTTCATTGGTCGACCAAGTGACATGATTGTTGAACTATACTATAATGGGTAGAATAGCTATAAGCCAGCGGTTGTACTTTGGCAATAACTATTATGCATGGCAGAGATAAGCTCCACCACCTTCACACGATGACATTTATGCCTATCCCTTATCCCCGTTTACCTCTTCTATCTCGGGTAACCCTTCGTGCACTTTGCTCTTGTGTATGCTATAACCCAAACCCTGCCTCGTTCACTGTGTGCTCGGCTCCATGGCACCAGTGGTGCGAATCGAACTGAACGACAGCCAAGCCTTGTTGTTATTTGACAATGCGCGAAAAGATTTGAAGGATAACGGTTGGCTTACCTTAGTGTAGAAATTTGAGGGTTTTAACTTATTTGTGGTACAACAGTTCTCTCTGACTTTTGATGGTTGTAGAGCCAAGTTAGGTGACATACAGTTGGAAATCGATGAGAAGTTTATTAGTTCTACTACAGAGTTACCTGCCATGGGCCAACGTTGGTTCAAAAATTCGAAAGTAGAAGAGGTTCCATGGCCACTAATGTTCGTCTCCCGAAAGGTCACCTCTTGTGATAGAGGTATGCCCATATCCATGCTTAAACCACGATGGCATGACCTTTCATATTAGTCAAACAGTTCGTGACCTGTGAAGGTCGATATGGACTCGTGTTTCTCTACCACCTACGTTTGTTAATGAATTTTATGGGATACCCGTTGAATATGCCCTTTTACTTTCAGCGTAGCCTATATAAAATGTCTAAAAGGTTTAAAAGGGAGAAGGCCAACAGTAGTTTGTTCCACCATGGACTAATTAAACTTATCATTGTTTATCACTTGAGTTTACATGGTGATAGCTGGAGAGCTTTCATCCCTCGAAATGGTTTTGATGACACAGACCATGTCTAGGTTGACAAGCCTGTGGTTAATGAAACCAATGTTCAGCCACCCGTGCCCTTCCATGTCCTACTTCCCTCTCGACCCTAAAATTGACTTACCATAGGTTGTAGCAGAGAAGGCCGAGGCTATAAAAAGCCTGCGAGCAAAAGGGCCAAGGAAAAACCTACTGTTATTGCTAAGGGTAAAAACAACGCTCAGCTTATTTCGAGAATGGCTAGGAATAAACCTAAACCCTCTGCTGATTCAAAGCCCATAGTCCTTAGTGAGGATTCGGACTCTGACGTAGAACGTTTCCTAGCCAGTGAGTACCCTTACTCACAGGGTTTATGCCCCGAACCACCTTATGATTTCGTTTCGAATCTTCCCCCTTGCCTAAGAAATAATCCTAGCTACCCTGGGATCAAACTGCCTAACGAAACCCTTGGCAATGTAATCAAACCCTCACCTGCATTTTCGAAGCCCACACAGTTTCCCTGTGACCAATGTGATTTATGGTTGGAACGATATTACATCGACATTCCTATACTCCAATCGAAAATCCAGTTATTGGAAAATCAAGTTGCAGTATTAACCAGTCAAAGAGACTAGCTCCAAGCAACTGATAGGAAGCAGAAGACAACTGGCTCCAACGTTTTCAAGAATGTTGAATCGGCCACAGCCATTGTCAACTCCAAATTTTCATGATCAAGATATCTTCTCGCCATAGAGGTATGATTTTCAATATCATTTTAGTTTTGTGAATGACCAGGATTAATATACTAATTTGAATTTGGTCTTCGAATAGCTATGTTTATATTTCGAATAGCTCTATTTATATTTCAAAATGGCTATGTCATAATGTGTTCATACTGTATTTTCTCTTTCCTAAAAATAAATGAAATTTCATCTTGGATACATGATTTGATCATTCCCAGTTTAGCCACTGATAGATTTTTATCGGATTTGATTGGTCTTCATTTGGATTTGATTTGTTCGTTTGTCTGATTGAGTTAACGAAATTGACGTTTTGCTTTCAATTGAATTTGTTTTGTATCTACTCTGAACAGGAAGTTTTTTATGCTCAACTTAGAATACGATCATGTTTGGATTTGATTTCGTTATGGTTCGTACGCTGTGATTAGCAAACGATTTCAATGAGTTTGGTTGTTACGATCTTTTAATATATGTTGTGTCATGTAATCTTCTAAAAACAGGAATACAACTCTATTCGGTTTCAATTTGGAAACAACGACTCCGTTTCATATGAAAACAATGCTCTCATTTAAGCCTGTGCAAATGCGCCCGAATCGTGGAATGGTTTTGATTCATAATAACTATGTTAAAACTCCAGTTGTTATATTGATTAGATTGTTGTGTATCTTCAGTTAGTATGGTCATTCTCATGAGTTGGATTCGTATCATAAATGCTGCTCTGTTTGATTTTAAATTTGCAAAACGAATTGGTCGACCTAGGTTAGCTCTATCAAATCCGGATATAATTCGTTTGAATGGAACGATTTTGATCAACGTTAATCGATCTTGTTTTCCCAATTTGCAATAAAAAACAATCGGATAATTCTTACGAATTATGTTACCAATTAATTGATCCTGTTATGATTTTATTTGAGTTGATTTTCGCACTAGTTTGAGTTAATCCACTCGTGGCATGAATCATTTGCTATGACAATACAGTTATAACGATTTGAAAATGATCTTGTTTGGATGCGATCGTATCTCCTATTGATAAGGCAGCATAACAATTGCCTACGATTTGTTTTGATTATATCGATTTCAAATTGATATCAAACGATCTCACAATTGTTGATTATGATTCTATTCGTTCGATTTTGTGGTAACAAAAGAAACAGAGTACGCGTATCTCTGTAACCATTCGATTGATCTTGATCCTGTTTGATTTTGAATGGTGTAACAATTTCAAATTGGTTGATTCGTTTTCAAATAGATATTGGATGTTAAGTGAATTTAATTCTTTAAAATATTTTCAATAAATTTTAATGCTGATTCTGTGTCTTATTTAGACTAGCTACAGAATCGCAAGATTCTGTAGCTAGTCTATATAATTAGATCTTTATGATTTTATTAATAAAGGACCCTTCTAACTTGTCCATTTTTTACCCTTTTCAGGTAAATTTGAATTGCATGGGATATGTTGGACAGTCTAGGGGATATTTGTGTATTTAGTTTTATTGTAGGTTTCTAGTTTAGTTAAACTTGTGATATCTTCCCAGATTTTATGTAAACAGTTTTGATAACTTCCACAGGGAGGCTTTACCCTGTGGAAAACCTTTAAATACTTATTATTTTTTGTAATAAGGGGCATCATCACTTGTGGGAGAACCAGGCTATGGATTCCTAATACAAACTGAGACAAAAGTTGATGTTCTTCTACAACTTTCGCTTTCATAATATCAATCTTTTGTTTCAAGTTTATGCATGTCATTAGCAATTGATTATAGACTACTTTATCTATCATAGTCTTTTGCAGAATGATATGATTTAATTAATATGATCCATGTCTGATTTCTTTCAATACTTAAGAAATACAACAATTAATCTATTTAGTTAATGAATGACAGATTTCTCTTCTTCATCAATTGAATTATTTTGTATAAGTCTTTGCATACGGGTTTATCTAACTGTGGAGATTTATAAATCATATGATTGTTGTGATTTTTATGTCTTGTTTGTCCTGTAATCATACTTGAAGAGCACTGCAGCTATCGTTTACGAGCAACTCCTTGATAATTTGGTGTCGGTTTCCTCCCTCCGATCAGCTAGCACAATCATCATACACAAGGAAAACCTGGAGCATTTCTCCAGGTTAGTTTGTGATTTATTTCCGTTAATTTATTTTCTATTAGTATTTTAGTTAGATATATTTGTAGTTTAGATTAGTGATTTATTTTAGTTATTTTTCATTTTATTTTTGTTCATAAAATTATAAAATCAACAAAAACATCTTTCTCTGTCTTAGGGCAGAATATAAGTGAGTTTTCCAGGTTTTATTTAAATCTGTAAATTGTAGATATTGTACATTCTGTGAATAAGGTTTATTTATGTTAGTAGTTAGATAGTTAATTAGTTAGAATTAGTATAGTAGTAGTGATTAGATTGTATATATAGAATAGTTAGATTAGTTTAGTTTGTTTTAATAATTAGTTTTAGTTTAGTTTGTTTAATAGTTAGTTTTAGTTAGATTAGTTTATTAGTTTGTTTTATTAATTTTTAGTTAGATTAGTTATTGTAGATTAGTTTTCTTTTTTTGTTTTCTTAGGACCTTAGATCAGCTAATGGAGTCGCTAAACCTGTCAGGGTGGTTCATCCCAAACGGCTTGGGTTATTAGACAACCCCGGACCGGATCCACTCTTCCAGTTGAAGGACGGTCAATTTCGCCCGTCAATAGAATGATTTTGTTATAATTCGCTGACTAGATTTGGTGTATGGATTGGTTATGATGCAATAGTCAGGAATTATTATAATAATCAAGAGCATACATAAGCTAGAATAAGGAACGTTGATTCATGCATCCACCTCCCTTTCACTTTCAGCTGCAAAAACCTGGTTCTTGCAGTCCCAATAGATACCTCGAGTGAGACTTCATCTGCACAAACGGGTGATGTTGAAAGGGATGGTGTCTTCAAGGTTTTCTAGTCATGGTTTAACTGAACCTTGGGTCTTACAACCTATGCGTAGACCATTTTATCCCAACAGGTAACATGAGGTGGATGACAAAATAATTGGAGTGTATTGTAGCATCAAGGAAGGATGGGAGGAATCTAGTAGAATTAAGAAAAATTGGGAACAACATAGGAGTTATTCATGATGAAAGAAGTTGATACAAATTTTAATAGCAATAACCATGATATGGGTGTTAGATAGCCATATATAGCACATGAAGTTGGAGAGAATATTCAATCATGGGAATACTGGGGATGCATTCTTAGTACAGATAGATATGCAATAGTGTAAGTGAAAGTTTCTAAGAGTACATATAACAACTTGTAGACTAGGAGTAGTGTCTGTGTGTATATATATAGATAGATAGATAGATAGATAGATAGATATGAATGCTAAAGTTTCTAATGATGGTTGTTGTATAAGAAAGAGGAAGTTACTTCCTCGTTGAAAGTGTGGACATTGTTGCATATCGAAGCCATACATATGAAGGAAACGATAAGAAGATGAAATGTTGAAAAACAGGTTGGTAAAGGAGACATGGTATCTCCTACTGATACCGAATAATCAGGTAGCATACAACCTGTTATCCTCGATATCTAGGGATAACTAGGAGATCATGTCTCGAGGCCCACATGATCCCAGACATGGAGTACGAGAGCAGATTGAATTGAGCATGGCCCTTGAGGGCCCATCTTTTCTTCTTCTCATCCAGACTTGTCTTGTCAGCAGTACCAGCCTCCATCACTACCGGCCTAGGCTTGCATCAGAAAAGGCTCTTGCCCCATGAGGTAATTGGTCTGAGATATCATGGTATGTGTCATATTTGATCATTATAACCTTCTTATGTATGCATTAGATTCCTTTCATTTCGGATGACTGCTTGGATCTTACACTAATCCACTTGACCACTGTTGGGGTGATTGATGGGGTAGCTTAGCAAGTTGGTATTCATGGATTTTGGTTAGCCACCAAGGGGGGTTTGCAGAACCATCGTCTGCTCCCACCATATTATCACTCTTACATCTTGAAACCCCGCTCATCTATCCCATTCCCCTAGTCTGGCCATTAGGACGACCATCCAGGGTACATCTTGTCTTATGGGAAGAAGGGGCTAAAGGCCCAGGGGCTAAAAGCAGCTGGTAAAAGATAAAATCCATAGGAAATGAAAACCTAGAGATGCTTCGCCCAGGGGATCCCTGAGAAGGCAATAAAAACCCTCTCGATAAGAAACTAAGGGACCCTAAAAAAAATGATAAATAAATAAATGCAAGACCTAACCAAGAGGATGGGAGGTCTCATCACGAGCCGG